>CAXITT010000395.1:485234-508411 GCA_964033795.1 Lymnaea stagnalis | reverse complement strand
GTCCCTCTCCTTCTCCCCCTCTTTCTCTTCCTCCCCCCCCCCCCCCCTTTTCTCTAATCGTGCTCCGAACATAAACATCTGGCATGACGAGCTGGCCACGGGGCCGGCTATCTTCCATCATCGGGCAATTTTCGAGCGGCTCGCGTAAAAACGAGCTGGGACTGTTTCAGTGTGTTTTGCTAGTCATAATTTCCTATTGGCCCCGGACCGCCACCTGGCAATGCCGGCCATTTTTATTATTATTATATTTTTTTTTGGTGGGCCAGTTATTATTATTATTATTATTTTTTGTGTGGTTTTTATCCGCGCATGAGACCAGCGCGAGGGCGTGTGAGTGTTCATTAAGAGAGAGATTATCTCGAGCGTGTAGCGTTGTCTGATTCTGCCTGACGCATAGTTGGGTAGCTCGAAGTATGGATAGCGGTGCCCGTGATACCCTTCTCTCCCTGCATCCTAAAATGTCGCGTCTTATTACATCCATTCTTTTCATATCTACGATAATGGAATCATTCCAATGATGATCATTTTTTTTAACAGATACAAAATGGAATGTTTGATCAGTTTAAATATGAAACGAACACTGTACCAGGTCCAAGATAGGTCCATGATCCTAATCCACTGTACCAGGTCCAAGGTAGGTCCATGATCCTAATCCACTGCACCAGGTCCAAGGTAGGTCCATGATCCTAATCCACTGTACCAGGTCCAAGGTAGGTCCATGATCCTAATCCACTGTACCAGGTCCAAGGTAGGTCCATGATCCTAATCCACTGTACCAGGTCCAAGGTAGGTCCATGATCCTAATCCACTGTACCAGGTCCAAGGTAGGTCCATGATCCTAATCCACTCTAGGCCAGGTCCAGTGTAGGTCCATGATCCTAATCCACTGTACCAGGTCCAAGGTAGGTCCATGATCCTAATCCACTGTACCAGGTCCAAGGTAGGTCCATGATCCTAATCCACTGTACCTGGTCCAAGGTAGGTCCATGATCCTAATCCACTGTACCAGGTCCAAGGTAGCTCCATGATCCTAATCCACTCTAGGCAGGCCTCAGTTGCCCATACTTTTATTGGTTTATTATAGTAATTATTGAGCGCGCGAGGCTGCTCCACAGAGCTCGAGGCCCCAGCAGTGAGGGGGCGGGGAACTGCCTCAATATGTGAGGCTTCACTTAGCCTGATTTAGAAATAAATCTTTAAATAAAAAAAACATGTTAATTTTCAATTAGTCTACTTCATCTTAAAGTCTCACATACGACACTTTGACTATGAAACTATTTCAGCGATGAAACCATTTCAGCTTAGACACCTTTTTCTGCTATGAAACCATTTCAGCTTAGACACCATTTCTGCTATGAAACCATTTCAGCTTAGACACCATTTCTGCTATGAAACCATTTCAGCTTAGACACCATTTCTGTTATAAAACCATTTCAGCTTAGACACCATTTCTGCTATGAAACCATTTCAGCTTAGACACCATTTCTGCTATGAAACCAGTTCTGCTATGAAACATTTCAGCTTAGACACCATTTCAGCTTAAAACATGAATGAAACAGCAAAACGAGGTATGTGGAAGCTTGAAATAAGATAACAGGACAAAAAACAAGGACGTTTCGGCATAACGCCTTCCTCAGCCAACAATAGAAATGAAGATATAACAGCTTAAAACACCATTTCTGCTATGAAACCATTTCAGCTTAGACACCATTGCACACCATAGTGTGTCGTAATGTGGCAAATGTTAAAAAAATCCCGACCGGTTTTTTTCTGTCCATCCTTCACCAACTTGAGAACCGTGGCACGGCCGAATCACAGTCTCGGTTTCAATTACACATGGCCATCAAAGTCGATGAAAACCACAAGTGATCCAAATACGCTCTTGATTTCACCGGAGCCTCACACCGTTGCGCGCAATCCCACCGCCAAAATAACATAACTGTCACACGTTTAATAACTCTGACCAGATGAGCACCTTGTTTATGTCAGGGTGGCTCCCCCTGGTGAGCGCGTCATTCTTCTTCCTCATTTTTTTTTTCCCAAACCAATGAGCAGCATCCAGGAAATGGTGCGTAAATCATCGGGTGCGCATTAACCAGGCGCATTCGCACATTTCAAGATAGCTAATTAATCCCACGACCACAGCAGGCCCCTCCGACCATAACTCATCACCTCGATAACCCAACACAATTAGAGGAATCGCAACGTTTTCAAATCTCGCTCCACGTGCGCCCTGCGAGACTTTGGATTATAAATCTGAGAAATAAGAAAAGAGAAGCTGTGGGCGGGGGGGTGGCGGAGAGAGAGAGAGAGAGAGAAGGGGGGGGGGCTTGCAGGGTAGGCGGGGGGTCTTTTCTTTTCTCATCCATTTCCGTTGATCTCTGTTTGCTTAACTTCCGGTAAGGGTCATCGATAGATGTGAGGTCACCCGGTGCTGGGCTGTGGAGCTTTACTTGGTTAATTCACCGCCACATGAGATTTGTTGACACAGATATCGTCATGGTCCTCTGCTCTTTCTAAATCATGCCTTTTGTAGCAGAAGCACGGGGATTGTACGGAGGAATTTGTTTTTCCAACTCCCCGACCAGCCATATTCAGTTACGTACCGACAAGGCCCACAGGTTCTCAAGCTTCTTTGGGCCCCTCGAAAATGTGGAATTTTTTTTTCCAACTCCCCGACCAGCACCCACATTCAGTTTCGTATCAACACGGAACCNCCCCCCCCCCCCCCCCTGTTTTCAAGCTTCTTTGGGCCCCTCGAAAAATGTAGATTTTTAAATATTTTTATCATGAAACATTTCCATGATTGCATAGCTAAATGTTGCATGGGCCCTTGCTCTTGGTGGGCCCCTAGGTTTCAGCCTAGTCAGCCTTAAGGATAATACGGGCCTGGTCATGTTAATTAAGATTTTGTTGGACCTGATATGTTCGGTTGGAATGTTGTAAAGAGGCTGACGCATAGCGAGAGACACCAAGTCTGACAACTAGAGTCAAAGACACCAAGTCTGATTACAAGAGTCAAAGACACCAAGTCTGACTACAAGAGTCAAAGACACCAAGTCTGACTACAAGAGTCAAAGACACCAGGTCTGACAACAAGTGTCAAAGACACCAAGTCTGATTACAAGAGTCAAAGACACCAGGTCTGATTACAAGCGTCTAGCACTAATCCATAAGACAGTGTCAAATATACGCTAAGTTCTTGTCCAAAAGTCATCAGGTGTGACGTAGTAAGCTTGGCCGGAGGTGACTGTGATGCCGAGATCTGGACTTATATATTCTATGGCCAGTGCAAGGCTCACATGGGTTGGTGCCCCACCCCCCGTGCGCCAATTTCATGGTGCCCCCCCCCCCCCCCGTGAGGGCCTCTCTATCAGTATCCAGCAGGTTCATTAAACTCTCCAACCCTCCTTATCAGAATCCCGTAGGTTTATTAAACTCTACAACGCTCCCTTTTAGAATTCAGCAGGTTTATTAAACTCTCCAACCTTCTTTATCAGAATCCAACAGGTTTATTAAACTCTCCAACCCTCCTTATCAGAACCCAGCAGGTTTATTAAACTCTCCAACCCTCCTTATCAGAATTAAGCAGGTTTCTTAAACTCACCAGCCTTGCCAAGCAGTCCAACAGGTTTTAGGTCCATGCGGCTGGTCAAGCTAGCGTCAGGTGACGCTTGAGCCACTCTTTAGATGTTTTTTGTGACGCATTATATTTTAACTGTCCTTCGCACAGCCTGTTGCATAATCTCGCACCCCTTGCGAGAGTATCATTTTAGGTACTTTACACTGTCATAGTTTTCACTTTCCCATATTATATATACACAGTCGTATTTTACATTTCTATAGTTTTCACTGCCATGTATGATACACAACGTCATATTTTACTTTTCTATGGTTTTTCTCTGTCACATATGATACACAACGTAATATTTTACTTTTTCATAGTTTTTCATTGTCACATATGATACACAACGTCATATTTTACTTTTTCATAGTTTTTACTGTCACATATGATACACAACGTCATATTTTACTTTTTCATAGTTTTTCTCTGTCACATATGATACACAACGTCATATTGTACGTTTACGGTATTACCAACTGTAACAGCATTCTATATTGTCAATAGTAAGAAAACATAAAAAGGGAACCACGCCTCTGGTTAACATACATACATACATACTTGCATACATACATACATACATACATACATACATACATACATACATACATACATACATACATACATACATACATACATACTTACATACATACATACATACATACATACATACATACATACATACATACATACATACATACATACATACATACATACATACATACATACATACATACATACATACATACATACATACATACATACATACANATATATTATATATATATATATAAATATATATATATATATATATATATATATATATATATATATATATATATATATATATAAAATAATAAGATCCTATCAGGCCAGATCCTATCACTCTACATTTGTTGCCTTCAATCATACGGAAAGGCCGTTATATTAATGACGGGGTCTGTCTCGTTTCTGTATCTCGCTATCACTGTTTGTCAGAGCTAATGATGGGGGTATGCATGTAGCACGAGATAGCGGCCATGTACATTCTTCTGACACCGGGCCAGTAGATGGCTCATTAAATGAGATGTCGTCGTCTGCCCCAAATTGGAATGTTTTTTTTGTTGTTTTTTTTATGACAGGTGAAGACATAGATTTGTTACACACAGCCAGGAAGTCATAGATTTTTTTTTTTACTTACAGCCGAGAAAACATAGATTTGTTACATACAGCAGGGAATTCATAGATTTGTTACGTACGGCCGGGAAGACATAGATTTGTTACGTACAGCCGGGAAGTCATATATTTGATACGTACAGCCGGGAAGACATAGATTTGTTAAGTACAGCCGGGAAGTCATATATTTGTTACGTACAGCCGGGAAGTCATATATTTGTTACGTACAGCCGGGAAGACATAGATTTGTTAAGTACAGCCGGGAAGTCAAGGTTCTATCGGATACAGATGGGGAGTCATAGATTTATTACATTCAGTCGGTAAGTTATAGATTTTTTTAATTACCACCGGTAAGTCATATATTTATTAGATACAGCCGGTAAATCATAGATTTATTACATTCAGCCGGTAAGTTATAGATTTTTTTAATTACCACCGGTAAATCATAGATTTATTACATTCAGCCGGTAAGTCGTATATTTGTTACATACAGCCGGCAAGTCATAGATTTGTTACAAACAAAAAAGTCATGAGACAACTATTTAATTTTCACTTAATCAATTATCATAGAAGTAAGTAAAGAGTTGGTGTGGCAAGATTGAGCTCCTCGGATCAGTGGTTCTTAATAAGTGATGCTGACACCCCAGGGAATGTGGGAGACCTAGAATAACTGGTTTAATTTTCAATTTTATTAGCATTTTGTATCGTGGGGAAGGGGGGGGGGGCGCTGGAAATGTTATAATATCAAGAGGGGGCGCGGCGTTGTAAAAGGTTAAGAATCCCTGCCTTAGATCGAGCGACCGACGGAAAGAGATTTTCTGATTTCGACCGAAACCGAAACCAGGCCGAAAGTTAAAAATGACTTTTGGCCGAAGCAGAAAGTAAACCGAAAGTAGTTAACTTTTCAGTTTCGGCCGAAACCGAAATTAAACTGAAAGTTAACTTTTCAGTTTTGGCCGAAACCGAAGCCGAAATATTTAAATATTTTAAAACACGTTTTCGCACACGTTCTGCTCACCGCGAAATATGATGGAACAACTTTTGTGGCAATTATTATTCGTCGTAAATGACTCTCATACAATTTATCCAAATGAAGTGAACCTTCGCCCCTCCTTTGGCGTTTACCATTTGCATTAACAAAACAATTTTAAGCTGATAAAAAATAAAATTTAAATTAGTATTGTAATTTTAAAATTTGACCGGGGGAAGGGCAAACATTCATGCCAAATGGACCCTTCTTTTAAAATAGAATGACAACGCTATCCAAACATATGAAGGGTATCGACCGAGAGCTTAGGCTAATCTGTTGTTTAATGGTATCGCCCATTATTGTCCACACACAAGACGTGAAGAAACTCTTTTCTTCCCAGAACCCATACATGTTTCGTTGGAACACGTGTTCTTATTGGTCGACCTGAAAATGTTTGCTTATCGGCAATTATCATTGATCGGCTAATTTTAGATTTGACCTAGATTGAACACAATTTGCGCGAATGTTGGCTTAGTTTGATAGTACAGTCCCACTGCATATTTGTTTTACGAAAGAGTGATACACATACACACATACGTGTGTATGATTATGATTTAAAGGAAAGGCAACTTTTGCCTAATTTATGAACAATTGAAAAAATAATGATTTTTATTTTAAAAAAAAAAAAAAATTACTAAAAGTTAATTCTTTTCTTTCTAACCATTTGTCTCGATGCACTTCACACGTGACTAATTTGGTGTGGTGCTATTTTAAACGTTTATGTCTTTGTCAATAAAAACATTTATGAGCACGATAACGATGGATGCCAACGAATTATTTAATGGAGAAAGCCTAGTGATCCCAAATTAAAAAGAATTAAAACAAATAATGTAAAAAAAAAAAAAAAAAAAAAAACCAAATAAAGGAAATGTTACCATTCCTTAAGATTTTTTTCTTCACATTGCTGGTTACCTTGGGACAGAGGCGTAGCGTGGTGGCGGCAGGGGGGGCAGATGTCCCCGGGCGCCAGCTAGTTAGGGGCGCCAAAATGTGCTTTGATATTATTTTATTGATGAAAATAATAGGTTTGAACGTTGAAAAAAAGAAAAAGGGGCGCTAAAAATGGATCTTGTCCCCGGGCGCTAAACACCCTCGCTACGCCACTGCCTTGTGCTATGACTATATTTATGAGCAAGATAATGATAAATCATAATGTGTTTCACGAATAAATGACTTGAATAAGCCTAGTGTCCCCAATTAAAATAAATAAATAAATAAATACAAATTTAAATATTACCATTCCATATAGTTCCTCTCTCTCTCTCCCCCCCCCCCCCAAAACTATGAACCTTTCCTTTTGCCTTATTGAAATTACATTTCTTAAAACATAGGACAAGTCAGTCATCATGCAGCTGTCAACAGTGTTCACAAT
This sequence comes from Lymnaea stagnalis, assembly GCA_964033795.1. Taxonomy (NCBI): domain Eukaryota; kingdom Metazoa; phylum Mollusca; class Gastropoda; family Lymnaeidae; genus Lymnaea; species Lymnaea stagnalis. Next base: position 501,232 of record CAXITT010000395.1, on the reverse strand, counting down.
TAATTTGTTACATATTACCGATGATAGCAATACGTCGCGCAATATTTAATATCGCATTGCCAGCCGTCAGACAGAGTGACAATCTGACATCTTGCAGAAGACCGAAGGCATTTTTCACTTTCGACCAGAGGGCCGAAAGTCTCAATCACTTCCGACTGAAACCGAAAGTAAACCGAACCTTAACTTTTCAGTTTCGGCCGAAACCGAAATCAAACCAAAGTTAACTTTTTTAGTTTTTGAAATTAGGCCGAAAGCGATCCAATGGCAACTTTCGGTTGCCGAAACCGAAGCCTAGGCCGAAATTCGGTCGGTCTCTACTTAGATCCCTTAAGAGGCCTATCACTCAAAGGTCTCACTATTTGAAGGCTTAACTACCTTAGACTAAACTCACTGGACATTACTGCTGATCCAGTACGACGATGATAGTGTGACGTCATTGTCTGTTATTTCGTTTGAGTTCTCATACAGCCGTGAAGGATTACAATCGATTTAAAGTTTTCATTTTTTTTAAAATTTGCCTTTAATTTATTTATTTTTTTTTGTTCCAATTGTAAAAAATAATTTTTGGCGTAATTCTTTGTTATTATTTTATTTCCAAACTCTTGTTTTGATCGGACGCACGCTTTCAATATCTTTCCATTAATTGGAAATGTAATTTTATTTCCATCAGATCGAAGGGGTTGATGTCTGGAACACTGTGACGTCATCTCGACGTCAGCATGACTTGGGGGGCAGAGAATTATTGCCGCTGGTTTTCTAAAAATGCCAACCGGCTGCAGACTTCTGAGTCCTCTTTCTGAGCTGTTCAACTTACCGGTGTGATTGGGTAGACGACAGAACTCTTTTCAACGTCTCCTCTAGCAAGAGCTTTACTCCAAAGATGTACACGATTTAGGGAAAACCGGAAAATGAGGGAAATGTAAGGGGAGATGGGGGATTGTGTAAGGGGAATGTAAGGCAAAGTGAGGGGGAAATGAGGGGAATGTAAGGGGAATGTGAGGTGAAGTGAGGGGAATGTAAGGGAAGTTAGGGGAATGTAAGGGAGAGGTGAGGGGAATGTAAGGTGATGTTAAGGTAATGTTATGGACGTTAGGGGAATGTAAGGCGAAGTGAGGGGAATGTAAGGCGAAGTGAGGGGAATGTAAGGCGAAGTGAGGGGACTGTAAGGCGAAGTGAGGGGAATGTAAGGCGAAGTGAGGGGAATGTAAGGCGAAGTGAGGGGAATGTAAGGCGAAGTGAGGGGACTGTAAGGCGAGGTGAGGGGACTGTAAGGCGAAGTGAGGGGAATGTAAGGCGAAGAGAGGGGAATGTAAGGCGAGGTAGGGGAATGTAAGGCGAAGTGAGGGGAAGGTAAGGCGAAGTGAGGCGAATGTAAGGCGAAGTGAGGGGAATGTAAGGCGAAGTGAGGGGAATGTAAGGCGAAGTGAGGGGAATGTAAGGCGAAGTGAGGGGAATGTAAGGCAAAGTGAGGGGACTGTAAGGCGAGGTGAGGGGACTGTAAGGCGAAGTGAGGGGAATGTAAGGCGAAGTGAGGGGACTGTAAGGCGAGGTGAGAGGACTGTAAGGCGAGGTGAGGGGACTGTAAGGCGAAGTGAGGGGAATGTAAGGCGAAGTGAGGGGAATGTAAGGCGAAGTGAGGGGAATGTTAGGTGAGTTGGTTGAGGTGAGCGAGGCAAAAACCGTGTTATAAATTTTGGCTACACGAAGAATTTGAGCAGGAACTTAGATTAGAAATGAACACGTTTGCTGACGATAAAGCGATGAACAATAAAACACTATCTTTATTTCAAGTGTTTTTTATTTTTTTTTAATTGACACACTACATTGGTTTCAGTTTTATAGTCAAGCAGTTAATTCTATGATGAGGAGAGAATGGCCATCCAAATACATCATCATTCAATGCCGGCAGTCGGCATATTACACGACATCATGACATCTGAAACATCAAACCATGACATATGTGCATTTAGCATGTGGCATCAAAGTCAGCGATTGGACAATCTATCTTCCTAACCGTTCTGTACATTTTAGCCCATGAAGGACACACGCCATGAACACAGTAAGCTCGTTTTATTCCATGGTGTTTAAACACAGACACACAACGTTTGCCACCTTTCTGTATATAACATTTTTTAAAATCAAATTGTGTTTGAACTATTTCCTCTGTCAATGTATTTCCGTGCGTTGAATTGTCAATTTGTTTAAGTATCTATTTGTGTTAATATCTAACTGTTGAAATATCGAATTGTTCAAGTGTCCAATTGTTAAAATATTTAAATGTGTACACATCGCATTGTTCAAAGTACGCATCAATTAAAATGTCTAATGGTCTGTGTAATGGCCGCAATATATATATATATATATATATATATATATATATATATCTGTCAAATTGCTTAGCTGTATAAGGATCTAGCTGCCTTTTAAAATATTTAAATGTGTACACATCGCATTGTTCAAAGTACGTATCAATTAAAATGTCTAATTGTCTGTGTAATGGCCGCAATATATATATATATATATATATATATATATATATATATCTGTCAAATTGCTTAGCTGTATAAGGATCTAGCTGCCTAATTGTCTAATACTCTAGCTGTCTTATGACCTAGCTGACTGCCTAAAGGTCTAGCTGCCTAAAGACCAAGCTGTCCAATGGCCTAGCTGTCTAATTGTCTAAATTTACAATGGCTTCACGCCATTCAATAAAAATTGTACTTAATTCGTCCGTATGGTGAGATGTCTGTGCAGGTGCTGGGTGCTGTGTGTTGGGTGCTGCAGAAGTCTTGTGGGGAAAATTTGAACATACTTAAACCAGAAAGCAGAGACGGAGAAGCAAAAAAAAAATCTAATTATGAGATCCTCTGATCAAAGACCGTGGGGGAGGGGGGGGGGAAGGAAAATGGGGACGCACGTGCAATGCATGCCTATTAATAGCCTGGAGTATCGCCTGGAGTTTTATGTCAAATTACAGTTTAAACACGGTACGAAATGTCATGTGACATTTGAATACATTTGACATCAAGCGTGAGTTAGAGAGTACGTCAAACCAAGTGTGGTAACTTCATTGAGCTCATGTGTTCATAGTATAGTGTTCATATTATATAGTGTTCATATTATATAGTGTTCATATTATAGTGTTCATATTATATGTTCATATTATAGTGTTCATATTATAGTGTTCATATTATATAGTGTTCATATTATAAAGTGTTCATATTATAGTGTTCATATTATATGTTCATATTATAGTGTTCATATTATAGTGTTCATATTATATAGTGTTCATATTATATAGTGTTCATATTATAGTGTTCATATTATATGTTCATATTATAGTGTTCATATTATAGTGTTCATATTATAGTGTTCATATTATAGTGTTCATATTATAGTGTTCATATTATAGTGTTCATATTATAGTATTCATATTATAGTGTTCATATTATAGTGTTCATATTATAGTGTTCATATTATAGTGTTAATATTATAGTGTTCATATTATAGTGTTCATATGATAGTGTTCATATTATAGTGTTCATATTTAAGTGTTCATATGATATGTTCATATTATAGTGTTCATATTATAGTGTTCATATGATATGTTCATATTATAGTGTTCATATTATAGTGTTCATATTGTAGTGTTCATATTATAGTGTTCATATTATAGTGTTCATATTATAGTGTTCATATTATAGTGTTTATATTATAGTGTTCATATTATAGTGTTCATATTTAAGTGTTCATATGATATGTTCATATTATAGTGTTCATATTATAGTGTTCATATGATATGTTCATATTATAGTGTTCATATTATAGTGTTCATATTATAGTGTCATATTATAGTGTTCATATTATATTGTTCATATTATATTGTTAATATTATAGTGTTCATATTATAGTGTTCATATGATAGTGTTCATATTATAGTGTTCATATTATAGTGTTCATATGATATGTTCATATTATAGTGTTCATATTATAGTGTTCATATTATATTGTTCATATTATAGTGTTCATATTATAGTGTTCATGTTATATTGTTAATATTTAAGTGTTCATATTAAAGTGTTCATATTATAGTGTTCATATTATAATGTTCCATATTATAGTGTTCATATTATAGTGTTCATATGATATGTTCATATTATAGTGTTCATATTATAGTGTTCATATGATATGTTCATATTATAGTGTTCATATTAGAATGTTCATATTATAGTGTTCATATTAGAGTGTTCATATTATATGTTCATATTATAATTTTCATATTATAGTGTTAATATTATAGTGTTCATATTATAGTGTTCATATTATAGTGTTCATATTATAGTGTTTATATTATAGTGTTCATATTATAGTGTTCATATTTAAGTGTTCATATGATATGTTCATATTATAGTGTTCATATTATAGTGTTCATATGATATGTTCATATTATAGTGTTCATATTATAGTGTTCATATTATAGTGTCATATTATAGTGTTCATATTATATTGTTCATATTATATTGTTAATATTATAGTGTTCATATTATAGTGTTCATATGATAGTGTTCATATTATAGTGTTCATATTATAGTGTTAATATTATAGTGTTCATATTATAGTGTTCATATGATATGTTCATATTATAGTGTTCATATTATAGTGTTCATATTATATTGTTCATATTATAGTGTTCATATTATAGTGTTCATATTATATTGTTAATATTTAAGTGTTCATATTAAAGTGTTCATATTATATGTTCATATTATAGTGTTCATATTATAGTGTTCATATTATATGTTCATATTAAAGTGTTCATATTATAGTGTTCATATTATAGTGTTCATATTATAGTGTTCATATTATAGTGTTCATATTATAGTGTTCATATTATAGTGTTCATATTTACAAAGCCAGTCAATGACATTGTTTTAAATGGTGAATTAACATCATAGCGTGTGTCGCCTACAGACGACGCCAAGCAAGAGATTACGGTTTGCAAGCTCACCACATCAACAGCAGCACACTCCCTCAACAATCACGTCTCACCACGCCAACAATCACGTCTCACCACATCAACAACCGGGTCTCACCACACCGCTAGCGTCCCACTGCCTCAACAACCAGGTCTCACCACGCCACGTTTCCTGTAACAGTCTCACTTTGACATCCTCACCACAGCTTCACTCCCAGTGTAACACTCAATGAATCGAACCCCGTAACAGGCGCATCTCATTTCACTCAGATGTCACATCACTCAAATGTCATTTGTACTCAGATGTCAACTTGCTAATGGCAATAGAAAAAAACCCCGCATCTTGGTGACATGTTAACAACTGAAGTCAAGTTAATAACTGAAGTCAAGTTAACAACTGAAGTCAAGTTAACAACTGAAGTCAAGTTAACAACTGAAGTCAAGTTAACAGCTGAAGTCAAGTTAACAACTGAAGTCAAGTTAACAACTGAAGTCAAGTTAACAACTGAAGTCAAGTTAACAACTGAAGTTAACAACTGAAGTTAACAACTGAAGTCAAGTTAACAACTGAAGTCAAGTTAACGACTGAAGTCAAGTTAACGAGCAAGCGTTGTCTCACTCCCACCTGACTTAAGGAAATGAGACGTGTAAATGGCAACGTATCTTTACGTGTGGATACGTGGATTAGTTCAACATGGATTAATTAAATGCGGATATGGATACTGACTTGTCTGGTAGACATTGTGTGGACGATTTTCTCCCTCCTCGCCCGCCCCCCCCCCCCATACATTTTCTTCTCATGTGCACATTGTTATGTCCATTGTTATGTCCATTGTTATGTCCATTGTTATGTCCATTGTTATGTCCATTGTTATGTCCATTGTTATGTCCATTGTTATGTCCATTGTTATGTCCATTGTTATGTCCATTGTTATGTCCATTGCTATGTCCATTGTTTGGTTCTCCTTGATTGTTACATATTTCCAACAGACACGTCAACCCATTAGCCAACCCATTTGCCAACCACCAAGTCTTACACCGAGGTAGCGTGTAGCACCTCACCCACATGCTGCTTAGCAACAAACTCTAGAGACCAGGCCCGCACAACATGCGGCCCGCATTCGGCCTGCCAGCACCCACTTTGCGGCCCACGAAGTAACGAAATATCCCTTACTACTATTATTTTCTTAATAGATCCCCCCCCCCCCGGGTCGTTTTTAGCTTTCGGCCCGAAAAGTATTCAATAAAGTTTTACGGTCCGCCTTACATTCTTCTGGGTTGTGCAGGCCTGCTATAGATGTATGCTATGTCAAATATTTGGTGACAACGTCAGACACGAGCACGAGCGTAGAGACGAGGTACCACAACAAAGAAATCAAATCTCATCTTTTAATCAAGTCTTCGTTAAAAAAAAAAAAAAAAAAAAAACATTCAGCAATATGACATTCAGTATTTTTACATTTAGTAATTTGACATTCAGCAATATAACATTCATCAATATGACATTCCTCAATAATGACATTTAGCAATTTGAAATTCGGCAATATATCATTCATCGATAATGACATTCAGCAATAAGACATTCGGAAATATGACATTCCTCAATAATGACATTCAGCAATTTGAAATTCGGCAATATATCGTTCATCGATAATGACATTCAGCAATAAGACATTCGGAAATATGACATTCCTCAATAATGACATTTAGAAATATGACATGAGTTGTATACAGCGCACTACATTACTTTTCATAAGACACAAAACAAATCTATTTACATTAGAGCATTCGAACTCAGAGCCCCTATAGTGCCACAAGAGTTTCGTACGAAACTTACCATTCTTGTGGTATCTATTCGTCCATGAAACATTACAAGGGAACAACACATCCGTCGGGGGCGCTGCTGGTGGAGAAGCTTTGGTGTAACTTTAGTTAGAGTAAGCAGTGCCCGGGGAGTTCAAAGAATTGGGTCGCGGGTGCCCCCCCCCCCTTTTTTACCAAACGGAAAAACTCTGAAAATGCTGCACTTTAAAAAAAATAAATCTTTAAACAAATTTTTTTTTAGAAAAAGGGCCACCCGGGGCTGACCACCCCTCCGCCCCCACTTCCTTACGCCAGTGAACAAGTTATAATGAGCTTTAAGTGAAACGGTGGAAAGATCGAGAGGGAGAAGAACCCAGTTGAATACTCGACTCCTTTACCCAAGTAATGCTCAGACAGTTGAATACTCGATTATTTCCAAGTAATGCTCAGATAGTAGAGTATTCGATTCTTGCCAAGTTGTTCTCAGATAGTTGAATTTTTCGATTATTTCCAAAAGAATGCTCTGACAGAATTACTATTGCACTGAACAATGAACATTTCCATCTTGTTGTGGCACTGAACAATGGTTGAACACTGTTACAGCTTGTCCAAGCCATCACTCACTCTTTGTGCTATAGCAAATTCAAAAAGTTATCTAATTTTATGGCTTTAGCAAATTCAAAAAGTTATCTAATTTTATGGCTATAGCAAATTCAAAAAGTTATCTAATTTTATGGCTATAGCAAATTCAAAAAGTTATCTAATGTTATGGCTATAGCAATTCAAAAAGTTATCTAATGTTATGGCTTTAGCAAATTCAAAAAGTTATCTAATGTTATGGCTTTAGCAAATTCAAAAAGTTATCTAATTTTATGGCTATAGCAAATTCAAAAAGTTATCTAATCTTATGGCTATAGCAAATTCAAAAAGTTATCTAATGTTATGGCTATAGCAAATTCAAAAAGTTATCTAATTTTATGGCTTTAGCAAATTCAAAAAGTTATCTAATTTTATGGCTATAGCAAATTCAAAAAGTTATCTAATTTTATGGCTATAGCAAATTCAAAAAGTTATCTAATGTTATGGCTATAGCAATTCAAAAAGTTATCTAATGTTATGGCTTTAGCAAATTCAAAAAGTTATCTAATGTTATGGCTTTAGCAAATTCAAAAAGTTATCTAATTTTATGGCTATAGCAAATTCAAAAAGTTATCTAATCTTATGGCTATAGCAAATTCAAAAAGTTATCTAATGTTATGGCTATAGCAAATTCAAAAAGTTATCTAATTTTATGGCTTTAGCAAATTCAAAAAGTTATCTAATTTTATGGCTATAGCAAATTCAAAAAGTTATCTAATTTTATGGCTATAGCAAATTCAAAAAGTTATCTAATTTTATGGCTATAGCAAATTCAAAAAGTTATCTAATTTTATGGCTATAGCAAATTCAAAAAGTTATCTAATTTTATGGCTATAGCAAATTCAAAAAGTTATCTAATTTTATGGCTATAGCAAATTCAAAAAGTTATCTAATTTTATGGCTATAGCAAATTCAAAAAGTTATCTAATTTTATGGCTATAGCAAATTCAAAAAGTTATCTAATGCTATGGCTATAGCTAATTCAAAAAGTTGTCTAATTTTATGGCTATAGCAAATTCAAAAAGTTATCTAATTTTATGGCTATAGCAAATTCAAAAAAGTTATCTAATTTTATGTTGAGGTTATGCGGCACATACAAAAATTCATAATTTAGGCTTGGATTCTAATCACTGACTTGAAAACTCGTACAACTCCTAACGGACGTATCCGGAAATTTGATCGAAAGAAATTTGGTCGACCGTAAATTGGTCGACGGTAATATGATCGAATGGAAATTTGGTCGCATCTTCTTTTCAATTTTTACGTTAAAATTTTGCATCAAATTTCTTTTTGTACGAATTATTTTTTTGTACTAAACAGTATAGTGCGTTCAAAAAGAAATTTGACGAAGATTTTAACGCGCGAACGGAAAAAAAAAAAAGATTCGACCAAATTTCCGTTCGATCAAATTACCGTCGGTCAATTTACCGTCGACGAAATTTCTTTCAATCAAATTTCCGGTAACCCCTAACGGAGCAGCGACTGAGTTCACATAATCTATAATCAGAAACATACAGCTATGGAACGCTTCACACGTACCCCCAGATAGGCTCATTGTCAGCACTGGCTCATTGTCAGCACTGGCTCATTGTCAGCACTGGCTCATTGTCAGCACTGGCTCATTGTCAGCACGGGTGAACACCGCACTTAGATGTTTCAAAGAGCAAATGTCACATTGACAACAAACGCTAGATCAAACAACAGCAGCGTAGCGTTCATTTATTCAATACAATTCTAACGCTCGAATCAAACATATACCATTCAAATGCATACAACTAAACATATAATTCATAAACATACAATATATTTAAAACCGTAGCATACAACGCATCTTTCATATAGATAAAGTATTCTTAAAAGACCAGAATGACAACGTAGGATTCATAGATGAAGTATGCTTACAACGCCAGTCTCACTAGACCGACAACGTATGATTCATAGATGAAGTATGCTTACAACACCAGGCTCACTAGCATGACAACGTATGATTCATAGATGAAGTATGCTTACAACACCAGTCTCACTAGACCGACAACGTATGATTCATAGATGAAGTATGCTTACAACACCAGTCTCACTAGAATGACAACGTATCATTCAATCCTCAAAGTATGCATTCAAAACTAGTCTCAGTAGAATAAAAATGAATGGTTCACAAACACAACATAATTTTAAAGTAGCAAGGGCACCATGAAGGGCACCGTGAAGACTTCGAGATACAATATTCACACGTTCTATACTCAAATCATTGTTTGTATTTCAATCTGATAAATGCCAATTAAAAAAAAAATAATAATAATAATATCAGGTACAGCTCTCTTACATGACACACCATTCTTAGTGATTCTCAACACCATACGCCTACACATATAAATGCAGGCTGCACTTACGTACATATTTACATGACACAAAAAAAACAACAACAACAGCCTTAAGACCTGCAAATACTTGTCGGCCTCCAGCCTCTATACCTCAACGATGTCTCATTATACAAAAGATACATTTTTAAAATTTAAAAAAAAAAATGTTTTAATTCGTTTTTTTCTTCAGTGTTATAGTTTTTTTTTTTAATTTCAAGATGGCCGGGATTCACACGCCAGCCAGCCAGCCAGCCTCCATGTGGAGGAGACCAGCGCCAAAAAAAAAAAATTTAAAAAAAAATCATCTTGTGCCACCAGAAACTCCGCGCCCGGTTAATTTGTCTCCGAGGCTATGGCTGGATACAACGTCGCAATCCATTCTGGTGGTAGCATCACGTCGATCCCTCCGCACAACATCGCAGCAATCATCCAACGTCTCGGCTTATCGGCAGCTTCAATCCTGAGATTTGAGTTCAGCTTGTATACAAACCCACGGAACATCGGGTAATGGTGAAAATTATACTGGCTTCACACCCCCCCCACTCTTCTTCTCCTCCCTTCTTAATTGTAGAGAGAGGTGAGGAACGGTTTTGTTTTTTTTAAAGGGGGTGGGGGTTGTTTGCTGTCAGGTATGTGACAGATTTGACCTACACTTTATCGGCAGCTTCAATCCTGAGATTTGAGTTCAGCTTGTATACAAACCCACGGAACATCGGGTAATGGTGAAAATTATACTGGCTTCACACCCCCCCCCCCACTCTTCTTCTCCTCCCTTCTTAATTGTAGAGAGAGGTGAGGAACGGTTTTGTTTTTTTTAAAGGGGGTGGGGGTTGTTTGCTGTCAGGTATGTGACAGATTTGACCTACACATCTGACGGGGGTACCATCGGGTGATAGGGGAACTTGATCGGGCTCTGTGTGGGAGGGGTGTGGTGCGCTTTGTTGAGAGATTCGAACAGCTCCCGGGTGGTCATGGGCCTTGTGGCTGGTGAGTTGTCTGGAGATTCAAAAAAAGTATAGTTACCTTAAAGTTATCATCGGCAACGAATCAATATTAAATAGATCTTTCATTTTTCCCCCCTGGTTAGAGCTTTGCGTTTTCGAAGTGAAAATGATGTTACGAAGGTCATCGGTGATTTTACAATTGGGGGGAAAATTCATTACAAAGATCAGATTATATTCCTGACAACTAAAACCAATAATCACTACCAAGATTAATAATCACTGTATGGATAAAATAGTATTCAGAAAAATTACTATTTTTAAAGACATTTTAAAGCGCTTGTGTCAGCCCTAGTGCCTCGATGCAGCCCTACGGTTGTGTCAGCCCCAGTGCCCCGACGCAGCCCTATGGTTGCGTCAGCCCCAGTGCACCGAAGTAGCTTAATGAGTGTGTCAGCCTCGGTGCACCGACGCAGCTCCATGGTTGTCTCAGCCCCAGTGCCCGGCGTAGCTCTATTATTGTACCAGCCCCAGTGCACCTCTATGATTGCGTCAGCCGCAGTGCATCGACGCAGCTCTACGATTGTGTCAGCCCCAGTGCACCTCTACGATTGTGTCAGCCCAAGTGCTCCGACGCAGCTCTACTAAATCTGTCATCAAATGTGACGTAATGAGTAAGAGACTCACCTATTTTCCTCTCTCTGTCGTCAGAAGAGTGGCATGACATGTTGATTGTCTTTTCATTGTCACTGTCGTGCTGTGTGGCCTCTGGGGATATTCAAAGGATAATACTGGGATATTCAAGGGTGACACTGGGATATTCAAATAACACTGGGATATTCAAAGGATAATACTGCGATACTCAATGGATAAAACTGAGATATTCAGGGATAATAATTTGATTTTTAAGGATAACACTGGGGTATAAAGGATAATACTGGGATATTCAAAGGAAATACAGGGATATTCGAACAAACATCATCATATTTTATATTTTAAATGATGAATTAATGCATGTATTTATTGTTCGGGGCATTGCACCTGATTGTAAGGTGTTCATGAACTTTGAATTTAAACAATTGGATCAGGGGCGAAGATACACCCCGAAGGAAGCTTTGGAGAAGCAAGTGTTTTGTGCGTAGTGAGAACAATGGTCAGACATTGAGAAAAGAGGACAAATTGTGAGAAGGGTCGACAATTACCGAGAGCAGACGACAAATAAAGCTAGGAGACGCTATTTAGTGCGAGGAGACGCCAAATAGTGCGAGGAGACGCCAAATGTGCGAGAAGGCGACAAATAGTGCCAGGAGACGACACATAGAGCGAGGCGACGACAAATAGCGAGAGAAGACGCCAAATAGTGCGAAGAGACGACACATAGTGCGAGGAGACGACAAATAGTGCGAGGAGACGACAAATAGTGAGAGAAGACGCCAAATAGTGCGAGGAGACGACAAATAGTGAGAAGGGTCGACAAATAGTGAGAGAAGACGCCAAATAGTGCAAGGAGGCGACAAATAGTGAGAAGGGTCGACAAATAGTGAGAGAAGACGCCAAATAGTGCGAGGAGGCGACCAACAGCGAGGCAAATTGAACTGAATGCTTACCTTGAACATTTCGACCCACTGGTTCTGGACTCGAATCTGACCTGGCTCTGTCTGATTTCTCGACTTGCTGACCGCTGGACTCTGAGTGACCACCGTCGTGTCTCATGGCCTTCTTCAGGCGGCGGGCCCTTCTTTGGAAAAATTCTGCGGGGAATACACAAAAAACCCCACCACATTACATGAACTGGCGTGATGAACAATGTCACAAATTTATCTCCACGAAGCCTCCGTGTCATGACCTGACGGAGTTATAAATTAATCCTTGATTAAATGATTACATACTAATTTGGTGACGGTAAATATAAATCTCATTTGTCAAATCGGTGCTGTCCGATGCTGTCTCATAATGTGATGTTTGGCAGACTGAAATTGTCGCAATACTGCTGGGTCTAAGTGCGCACCCAGTAGATGGTGTAATGTTCACATCGTGTTCACGTCGTTGCTGGTGTATGTGAAGAGTGAAGATAACAACAATGGAAGATAATATTTCAACAAATCAAGCGAACGCTAAAACACAACAGCCCACATAATGTGAGACGTGTTCTTGTGGTGGGCAGATTTTTGACACTATTTTGACACCGTGTTATTACTGTGCTAGTCGTACCACGACATGAAACGATTCCCTACCGCGTTTTGCTTTCTCAGAAAAGTCACTCCGTCAACAAGCCCCACACAGCCAAAACACACTTAGAGTTATCCAAGAATCCAGCCTTCCTATCCACACCCCGTTTTTGCGTTACAAAACTTTATTTTTGGCCGGAGGGGAGGAGGTGGGGGGGGGGCATACATTCGTGTAAGCAGAGTTAGATGGAGTGGACTCGAGGTGATATAAGCCAGGCCCGACCCCCCGTAACCCCTTTCTCGCCCCCCAAACACACCCACACACACAACCCCCCCTTATTCCTACCGTAAAAACGTGCAAAAAAAAAAAAAAAAAAATCTGAGCTTTCCTTAATGAATCTGCTCTAAAGAGGAGTGTAATAGGCGGCCCGCGGGCTACATCCTGCCCCGAAACCACATTTAGCGGGCCTGTGGCCAAATTTTTGATTGTTTGATTCGACTCACGATGAAATGAGGGTAAGATAACAAAATTTAATAATCTTCGTTTTTTTAAGGTTTGCAGATGGATTAATGACAAAATGTTGTCACATTGAATGATGACCAATGATGTGGTCATTACATTGGAATATAACAAGATTATGTCGTCATGAAATCTGCCATTATTAATGTTTGCGATGTGGTCATCGTAATACGTCATCATTTTGTGCTGGTCATTTGACTTTGTGGCTAAACAGGCAGGCCTTCATTGAGGTTAGTTTTCCTTTTAGATCGGGGGGGGGGGGGGGGGGAGGTAAACATTTTAATACACTGATGACATCAGCGTCGCGCAAATTGTTTGCCCCTTCTCTTTACCGGCATTGTGTAAGGCAATAGGTTTGTGTGTAAGTGGCAATAGGTTTGTGTGAGAGAATCACTTCTTAAGTGCTGCTGCTGAAGCACCTTGGTTAGCTAGAAGTGCAGCAGGAGTGCAGCGGGAGTGTAGCCCTGTACCAGGCCGAGCAGCGAAGGTTACAATGCTTAAGCAGACGCCATCAGGAGAGGCTCGCCGTGGTCGGGGGCGGGGGGGGGACATGTGTTAAGTCAAGAATTAGCTTGGGGGAGACGAAAACAACGAGGCATTACCGAGGCTGGGCTTCCTTTCTCACCCCCTCGAGTTTGCTAACAGTCTAATGCTCTCTCTGTTTCCAGATAAATTCTATTAGGCTGGTGAGGTGAGACGATGGCGATGTTGAGAAGCGGGGAAGGTGGTGGTGGGGTGGGGGGGGGAGAAGGTGGGTGGATAAACATCGCGAGGGTGGGGATAATTAAAAGTGTTTGGGGGGGGGGTGTATTTTGGATAAGTGAAATGGGGAGAAGTGGAATTGAAGGGTGGATCTGGTAAAAGTGTCCACAAGGTAGGGAAGGGCGATCTCAGGGAGAGTTAGGGTCAGTGAAGGTGGGTGGATAAACATCGCGAGGGTGGGGATAATTAAAAGTGTTTGGGGGGGGGGTGTAGTTTGTATAAGGGAAATGGGGAGAAGTGGAATTGAAGGGTGGATCTGGTAAAAGTGTCCACAAGGTAGGGAATGGCGATCTCAGGGAGAGTTAGGGTCAGGGTGTTTCATAAAACATAAAAAGGGGAGTGTAAAACAAAGTTTGGGGTGTTTAGAGGAGATAGACTTAAACGTACGTTTATGGACCGGAGGGGGGCGGTTAAGAGATGTGTAGATGACAGGCTTGGCGGAACACGAAACTGTATACCGTGATGGTCACCAATAAAAACAACGCCGTTCTCATCTGGTGGCATCCATCATGACACCAGTGGATCCCTGGTCAACCATAGCGGTCACTATAGTTAACTGCAACGGTCACTAGAGCCATCTGCAGCGGTTGCTATAGTCAACTGCAGCGGCGCCCATGGAATGCAACCACGGTGTCCATAAATTTCCCCATATTCAACTATGGCGGTCCCCATGTTCAACCACAGTGGTCCCCGGGTTAAACAACGGAAAAAGGGGGGGGGGGGGGGTGGATGGTTGGCACGCTCAGCCGCGGGTTGAACGACAGTGGTCCCGGACATGGTCCTAATGTCAACAAAAGAGCCAGAGATCAGGCGGGACCACTGTGTTGTTGTTTTGTTACCCATACAAGCAGCACTAATTGACTCCCATTGACTCGTATTGATTTCAGTGATTGGTTTGCGAACCAGCTCGCGAACTGCGAGTTCAGTAATTGATCTTTTTGGGGGGCCGGGGTGGGACAAGGGGGTGGGGTTGGCAAAGTGGACAAATAATCTTGATTGACAATATGATGTCACTGCTTGAACTAGGTGCATACCGTGGCTGAGTATTTATTTTATTATTCATTGAAAGGGACCAGAGAGCTACGTATTCTATCATTCACCAGATCATGCGCAAATCAATCAGCTTTGTATTCTATCATTCACCAGATCCTGAGCAAGTCAATCAGCTTCGTATTCTATCATTCACCAAGTCATGAGCAAGTCAATCAGCTTCGTATTCTATCATTCACCAAGTCATGAGCAAGCATTATTTCCAATTAAAAGAGGTTTTTCTTAATATTTCCAACTAAGTGGGGTGTTCCTTAATATTTCCAACTAAGTGGGGTGTTCCTTAATATTTCCAACTAAGTGGGGTGTTCCTTAATATTGCCAACTAAGTGGGGTGTTCCTTAATATTGCCAACTAAGTGGGGTGTTCCTTAATATTGCCAACTAAGTGGGGTGTTCCTTAATATTGCCAACTAATTCTGGTGGTCTCTAAACGTCTCCACTAAGAATTCTTATCTTTGAACAATCGCAGCTTTTTTTTTTTCATTATGCGTTGAGGCAAAGACCTAGACTGTAGAGCCGTGCATTGAGGTAAAGACCTCAGCTGTAGAGCCGTGCATTGAGGTAAAGACCTCAGCAGTAGAGCCGTGCATTGAGGCAAAGACCTAGACTGTAGAGCCGTGCATTGAGGTAAAGACCTCAGCTGTAGAGCTGTGCATTGAGGCAAAGACCTAGGCTGTAGAGCCGTGCATTGAGGTAAAGACCTCAGCAGTAGAGCCGTGCATTGAGGCAAAGACCTAGGCTGTAGAGCTTTGCATTGAGGCAAAGACCTAGGCTGTAGAGC
>CAXITT010000395.1:433648-447204 GCA_964033795.1 Lymnaea stagnalis | reverse complement strand
ATGGTGTGCTCATTCTGTCTATGTGAGATGGTGTGCTCATTCTGTCTATGTGAGATGGTGTGCTAATTCTGTCTATGTGATATGGTGTGCTCATTCTGTCTATGTGAGATGGTGTGCTAATTCTGTCTATGTGATATGGTGTGCTCATTCTGTCTATGTGAGATGGTGTGCTCATTCTGTCTATATGATATGATGTGCTCATTCTGTCTATGTGAGATGGTGTGCTCATTCTGTCTATATGATATGATGTGCTCATTCTGTCTACGTGAGATTGGTGTGCTCATTCTGTCTATGTGACATGGTGTGCTAATTCTGTCTATATGATATGATGTGCTCATTCTGTCTATGTGAGATCGTGTGCTGATTCTGTCTATGTGTTATGATGTGCTCATTCTGTCTACGTGAGATTGGTGTGCTCATTCTGTCTATGTGACATGGTGTGCTGATTCTGTCTGAGTGAGGTGGTGTGCTAAGTCTGTCTATGCCACATGGTGTGTTCATTAAGTCTCACTAACAGAGTGGCGCATTGATGGGCCTATAATTACTCCCAATCGAAGTGCAAAATGCACTGCACATGCCCAGTGATTAAGTTAACACCGAATTGTGTTAACGTGTTAATGTACATCTGAAGTACACTAAAGATAGCGTTCAGAAGTTCACACAGAGAAAACACCTCGAAAATTAGTATTATAGATATATATTTATGTATTTATTTATTTACACATCGGTATATATATAAATCAATATATGCATTTAATTATAAACCAGGAATGTATAAATGTTCTAATTATCTCTCTGTATCCACATATACTATTTCAATTATTATCTCCCTCTATACACATGCACTCTATATTATTATCTCCCTCTATACGCACACATCCTATATTATTATTTCCTTCTACACACACACACACACACACACACGGCACCTACTTCCATTCACACCGCTCCCCCAATGGACATTTTCCAATTCGACTTACTGAGAAATCAATTTCCAACTAATATACGCCCAAATCCTTTCAAGTGTAACCGCCACTCAACCGAATCCGACATTTTTATTTTTTCACCTTCCAGTTTTGCACGCGCATGTTGTTCTATCCTCCCCCCCCCCACAGCCCCCCCCCACCCCCAGGAGCTGTCGGCATCCGAGGATAAATCAATTTCCAACTAATATACGCCCAAATCCTTTCAAGTGTAACCGCCCCTCAACCGAATCCGACATTTTTATTTTTTCACCTTCCAGTTTTGCACGCGCATGTTGTTCTATCCCCCCCCCCCCCACAGCCCCCCCCCACCCCCAGGAGCTGTCGGCATCCGAGGAATAAACATACAACAGTGACACCGTGACCTTGCCCTTCCACGCTTCATCGCCAGTCTTTGATGCTCGGCCGTGCTTTACTTTTGAAAGGCTTCGGTTAGAGAGTACAAGGGTGTGCAAAAAACCTCCCCCCGGATTATTTTCTTACAATAATATTATTTACTCGTGTAGTATTATTCCGCGGCTGATATCTGCTAGGATCGTTTCTGGAGGGGGTGGAATTTATTTTTTGGCTTCCTCTAGAAGCGAAGGCGTGTCTGAATACACATTTAAAAAAAAAATAAAATAATAATGAATAGTTCTTTCTTTTCTCGAGTGCCGAAGGCGCGTGCACTAAAGCTGGCGCTGCGCCAATTTACGGCGTGAAACATTTTGTCACGGCGGTGTTTCGGTGTGCTGGTTTCGGAAACTCCCGTTTTTTTGTTTGTTGTTTTTTTCCAACTGTCAGCTTTTACTGGTAGCGGGCAGTGTGCTAAAGCGAGGGTGCGGGCAAACTTTGGGTATTGTTGTGATGAGACAGAATGTCTGCTTCTTTCGGAGTGCCAAGACTCTAAGTCTACCTTTTATAGGTGCATTTGTTTAGTACAATGGTCGGTAAACTCATGAGTCAAAAGAGCCAAAAATCAGCACCAGGACGAGTAACAAAAAAATTTGAGAGCCAAATTTATTTTCAAGAACCTGTCAAGAACCATGTTTTACGGAGTCAAAAGCGATCTGTCGCCGACTGGTTGAGCCCAACTCAAGTTGCTAAAGGGCCGCCGCGATTTTCCGACCACTAATTTAGTAATTAATGTTCTTTTTCGGTCTTCCACAAGCCGTTAAAAAAATCGGAGTCTGGCAGCCGTGCTAAGTCTGGCAGCCGTGCTAAGTCTGGCAGCCGTGCTAAGTCTGGCAGCCGTGCTAAGTCTGGCAGCCGTGCTAAGTCTGGCAGCCGTACCGTAAGTTGCAGACCATAGTGTTTAGTGTTGGCCCGACGTCTCTAGCATATTAAAATCCCTTCCAAGATACTGCTCCGCCGTTCTGTCTACAAACAGCCACCACACAGAATCTTAATCCCTTCCAACATACTGCTCCGCCTTGCTGTCTACAAACAGCCACCACACAGAATCTTAATCCCTTCCAACATACTGCTCCGCCTTGCTGTCTACAAACAGCCACCACACAGAATCTTAATCCCTTCCAACATACTGCTCCGCCTTGCTGTCTACATACGGCCACCACACAGAATCTTAATCCCTTCCAACATACTGCTCCGCCATGCTGTCTACATACGGCCACCACACAGAATCTTAATCCCTTCCAACATACTGCTCCGCCTTGCTGTCTACAAACAGTCACCACACAGAATCTTAATCCCTTCCAACATACTGCTCCGCCTTGCTGTCTACAAACAGCCACCACACAGAATCTTAATGGGCAGCATTAATAAATGTTTCAAAGATTCCAAAGCCACCGGGCCGTTGATGCCGCGCGGTTAGTTGGAAATGCTCTTTAGGAAACGATTTGACCGGTTAATTCCATTTAACGCTCGGTTTTTGTGGTCTTAACGCCTGATTACATCGGCCGGGTCTTGAGCTTCATTCCGACTAATCGCACGACACTCACGGATTTTATTCGAATATAAAACGAAAAAAGTGGGGAGGGGGGTGGTGGGATTGGGGGGTGGGGGAGATGGGGTTATTAACTGAGATTAACGAAGAGCAATAAAATGTGGGAACAAAAGAGCTTGTTCTATTTCTCAAGACCTCAATGCCTGGTAGCATCCCCCACTCTCATCACCTCCCCCCCCCCCAAACAAACCACACCTACCCACTGACATCTCGTAATGGTGAGTACAAAAAAGGCTGTGTGCTTTGANGGGGGGGGGGGGGGGGGGGGTGGGGATGTGAAAGGAAGAGACAAATGAAAGCAAATCTTTTATGAGATAAAAGTGATGGGTTGGCCTCTAGTAAATGTTCCCGTGGTCACAGATTTTCATTCCCCCGCCCCCACCCACTGTTGTTTGACCACAAAATGGCGCAATCAAACACACGGCATTTAACGCGGGAAATGATTATTTGGCGGGAAAAGGCGTCTGCTTTATCTGTATTTTATTCTGTCATAACTACAAGGGTCCGTAATTTAAGAGGGGAAATCTCACGTCAATACCAATCTCCTCCTTGTAAAGCTCCATCTTTTCTTGTCGTTACATTCTCCTCTCCTCAACAAGACACATCACATTTGATCTGTCCTCGTTTCTTCATTTCTACCCTTTTCCTACTTCAATAAATTTAAAAAAAAAATAAAATAATAATCCCATTTTTATTTATTAATCTTAATCATCGGTGCGTTAAGGATGTCAAGTACAATGGAGTAACTAGGAGGGTGCGGACAGGGACATCGTTTCAGTTTTTTTCAAGGGGACTGGGGGGGGGGGCAAAACTAGAGTTGTTTATTACTGGAGGGGCCAAAGTGCATAGCAATTTAAATAAAACCTGCAAATTCAGAGGGGGAGAATGGCCACCCGCCCTACCCAAATGACGTCAGTGAGTGCGGACCGCACCGGGTTACACCCTAAGGAGGGGTCGGGGTTTGACACCCCAGGTTGCCAACTCAATAATTTTTTTTTTTAAATGCCAGACACATTCTTGTTTGAGGAGATGTTCTTAACGTGGTGCAGTTGGAGCTACAAATCGAAAAAGAAAACCAGACTCCGTACGTCTTTATGTCTACGTCTTTATGTAATACGTCAACTGTCAAAGGCGTACGTCTCTATGTGACACGTCAACTGTCAAAGGCGTACGTCTCTATGTGACAAGTCAACTGTCAAAGGCGTACGTCTCTATGTGACACGTCAACTGTCAAAGGCGTACGTCTCTATGTGACACGTCAACTGTCAAAGGCGTACGTCTCTATGTGACACGTCAACTGTCAAAGGCGTACGTCTCTATGTGACACGTCAACTGTCAAAGGCGTACGTCTCTATGTGACACGTCAACTGTCAAAGGCGTACTTTTCTAGGACTAAGACTCGTGTCTCTCGGCCATGAGAGACGAGCGTCGGCTTATTCTCTACGACATTCTCTCGGCTTTTCTCTTCGTTGTGAGTATTGAGTATAGAGGATCAAAGAATAAAGAACGCCTTACAAAAAAAAAATATACTTGTGTGTACAAAGATGGAACTATTACAGACATCCTGAAGTTCTTCCGGACATTTTAAAGACATTCTGAAGTTCTTATGGAATCTACGGGCATTCTGAAGTTTTTACGGACACCCTAAGCTTTTACGGACATCCTAAAGGTTTTACGGACACCCTAAGCTTTTACGGACATCCTAAAGGTTTTACGGACACCCTAAGCTTTTACGGACATCCTAAAGGTTTTACGGACACCCTAAGCTTTTACGGACATCCTAAAGGTTTTACGGACACCCTAAGCTTTTACGGACATCCTAAAGGTTTTACGGACACCCTAAGCTTTTACGGACATCCTAAAGGTTTTACGGACACCCTAAGCTTTTACGGACATCCTAAAGGTTTTACGGACACCCTAAGCTTTTACGGACATCCTAAAGGTTTTACGGACACCCTAAGCTTTTACGGACATCCTAAAGGTTTTACGGACACCCTAAGCTTTTACGGACATCCTAAAGGTTTTACGGACACCCTAAGCTTTTACGGACATCCTAAAGGTTTTACGGACACCCTAAGCTTTTACGGACATCCTAAAGGTTTTACGGACACCCTAAGCTTTTACGGACATCCTAAAGGTTTTACGGACACCCTAAGCTTTTACGGACATCCTAAAGGTTTTACGGACACCCTAAGCTTTTACGGACATCCTAAAGGTTTTACGGACACCCTAAGCTTTTACGGACATCCTAAAGGTTTTACGGACACCCTAAGCTTTTACGGACATCCTAAAGGTTTTACGGACACCCTAAGCTTTTACGGACATCCTAAAGGTTTTACGGACACCCTAAGCTTTTACGGACATCCTAAAGGTTTTACGGACACCCTAAGCTTTTACGGACATCCTAAAGGTTTTACGGACACCCTAAGCTTTTACGGACATCCTAAAGGTTTTACGGACACCCTAAGCTTTTACGGACATCCTAAAGGTTTTACGGACACCCTAAGCTTTTACGGACATCCTAAAGGTTTTACGGACACCCTAAGCTTTTACGGACATCCTAAAGGTTTTACGGACACCCTAAGCTTTTACGGACATCCTAAAGGTTTTACGGACNAAAAAAAAAAAAAAAAAAAACCACAAAAAAATGAAACATAAATCTGTTTTGTTAGATTACCGGACATTTGATCGAAAGAAATTTCATCGACGGACAAAAAAAATCGATCGACGGAAAATTGATCGAACGGAAATTTAGTCGAATTTTTTTTTATTTTCCAGTTGACACGTTAAAATTTTCGTCAAATTTCTTATTCAACGCACTGTACTCTATAGTAGCCCCCTCTCTCCCACCACCCCCTCCCCCGCAATCCCTCTAACACTACCCCGGTACTGAGACCAACCCATGATGATGATGTGCAACACTCAACGTTCTGTGGTAGGTGATGCGTGACATGTTCGCCTGTTGGCGAGTAGATGAAAGTCGCCCAGGCGTATGATTGCGTTCCGTTGTGTGGGACTGATGAGCTTTATAGAGGGCGCTCTTCAAGACACTCACCACGCACGATGGCCTTATTTGTGATTGGATTAGTTTTATTCTCTGATGCACTTCTCATCCCACCCCCACCCCCCACTTCTCCTGTTTTGCGCCATTCGTATACACCCCCCCCCCCCGCCCACACCAAACATCATTCCCCCCCCCCTTTTTTTGTGTGTGTGTGCATAACTTAATGACTGGCAGTTTGGTTCTAGGTTATTTGTTTGTTTATCTTGTGATAACTGAACAACTCACTGATTGGCAGTTTGGGTATAAGGCTATGTTTTGGTTTTCGTATCATAACTCAAGGATTGGCACTTTGGTTCCAGGCTATATGTTTTCATCGTGAAATAACTTAATGGATGACTGGCAGTTTGGTTTCTAGGCTACGTTTCTGATTTGTGAGATCCTTACCCAAAATTTTTTAAATAGTCAATAATTGTGATGCTATTTTTGCTTACTTCTGTAGAACAAAATTCAACAAACAAGTTTACTTTTGTGAGATACAATTGTAGATTATTTTTTTTTTAACATGAAGATTATTTGTATAAGTGTATAGTTCCTTAAAGTTTTCTCCACACTGTCCTACATCCAAGCTCAAGCTTAAACGAATATTATCTTACACAGTATCCCATCGTAGACCATATCCCATCTTACACCGCATCCCATCTTACACCATACCCCATCTTACACTGTATCCCATCTTACACCATATCCCATCTTACACCATATCCGATCTTACATTGAATCCCATCTTAGACCTTTCCCATCTTACACCGCATCCCATCTTACACCGCATCCCATCTTACATCATATCCCATCATACACCGTATCCCATCTTACATTGAATCCCATCTTACACCGCATCCCGTCTTACACCATATCCCATCTTACACTGAATCCCATCTTACACCATATCCCATCTTACACCGTATCCCATCTTACATTGAATCCAACTTACATTGAATCCCATCTTACACTGGATCCCATCTTACACTGGATCCCATCTTACACTGGATCCCATCGTATATCGAATCCGATTCCTACACATTATCCGACCCATAAATCTTATCCCATCCATCCAGACATCTTATCCCGTCAATCCCGACATCCTCTCCCATCCATCCCATCATCTTCTCCAATCCTTTCAGACATCTTATCCCGTCCAACCAGACATTCTTATCCCATCCTATCCCTGCCTTACATCTTACATGGAATCTTTCAGTTGAACCAGCATCAAACAAACAAGGTTGACAACTCTTGTTTGCCAGGAAAAGGTGAAAAAGTGGGGTGGGGGGAGGGGCAGCCCCTCCACACACACATCCCCCCCCCACCCTCAGACCAGCATGAAGAAGTTCAGCGTTAAAATGCGTCTGACATCTGTGCATTCTATTATTTAATACGAGGACATGGCGAGGGCATATTTTACAGCTTGTCAACACCCTGATCTTTTATCTGCCATGAGACAATAAATGTTTTTTTTTTAAAAATAGGGGAGTGGGGGAAGGCAGAGGGTGGGGGGAGACAGAAAAGTGTTGGGGTGGTGTGGGGTGGTGTGGGGGGGACTGACTTGAAGGGGCAAAATTACTTTTCCGAATCAATCGAACCCATTAAACTTTTCCTTTCCCGACAATCAATCGAGGTAATTAAATTGCTACCCAATGTATGCATCTGCCACGTGACTCGGCTATAGATTGGGATTAGAAGGTTGGGGGTGGGGGGGGGGAGACCACTACCCACAGCTTGTAAAGTCGCAACCTGCGCGCGCCTGGTACGTCAACTCGACGTGGCCAGGGGCATAAACCAGACAAGTTTTTTGGTGGTCTTTTCTTTCTTATTTAAATCGATCTGACCTTTCAACTTGGCGCAATTAAACTGATGAAGAGAACAAAAAATCCGCGTGTCTAACGTGTCTAACACAAAGGATGAAATAACGCGGGAAATAACGTGGGGGGGGGGAGGGGGGGGGGAATCGCAGTCTGAAGATCGTGGTCTCAAGATCGTGGTTTGAAGGTCGCGGTTTAAAGATTGTGGTTTGAAGGTCGCGATTCAAAGTTCGTGGTTTGAAGATCGTGATCTGAAGATCGTGGTCTGAAAATCGTGGTCTGAAGATCGTGGTCTGAAGATCGTGATTTGAAGATCGTGGTTTGAAGATCGTGGTTTGAAGATCGTGGTCTGAAGATCGTGGTTTGAAGATCGTGGTCTGAAGATCGTGGTCTAAAGATCGTGGTCTGAAGATCGTGGTCTGAAGATCGTGGTTTGAAGATCGTGGTCTGAAGGTGTCGTTGAAAGAATCCAGGTTGATCACGTGCAACCAAATGACATTTTTTTTTTGGTAATATGAATGATGAATGTTGTAGCTGTATAGTCACATAACATTTTCTATGTTATAGAAAGTAAGAAATGTTACATGGCATTCCCCCCCCCCCCCTCTTTTTTCACGTGGAACCAAATGAAATTTTTTTTTTGGTAATATGAATGATGAATGTTGTAGCTGTATAGTCACATAACATTTTCTATGTTATAGAAAGTAAGAAATGTTACATGGCATTCCCCCCCCCCCTCTTTTTGAATTGATAACACAGCGTTCTGTTGATGTGATGGCGAGGCGTCTGAGGGAAAAGGGTGTGGGTATGTGTGGGGGGGGGGCAATGAAACAGTTATGGACTGCTGCTTCATGACCTAGAGTGAAGTAAAACCAGGTTCATAGCGCGCGAGCCTGTCCTGGTTTATGATAGGCATCTATACGTTTAAATATCTGCTGCTGCATAAATCGCGCCGTCTTAAAGCCCTTTGTGGACGGACCCCAAGTCACATGTTAATCAATACAGTCAGATTTTTTGTTGTCTTATTCTTTCCCTGCTTACAAGACTGTCTGTTCTGCTAAGACAATACGATTCTGACCTCAATGACTTGACTGACTCCCCCCCCTCCCCCTTTTTACACGCGAATAAACCTCAGTGTCTCTCTTTTAGTTAAAGTGTGTGAGAAACATCGACGGCGACGCACGAGAGGCCCAAGCTAATCATTATTTTTAGGGACCTACAAGGCCATAGCGGGCAAAGTGGTCGGGACAGGAGTTATGACGTATGATGATTAAATACGTCCATTGGGTCATAGGTTACTTATGGACCATTACAGGCGGGCAATGACACCCTCTTTCCCCCCTCCCCCTCCCCCGACCTTTCTTAAAGAGCGACAATCTTACATCATTAAACATGAACGCGAGACTTTATCTCCCCTTGCCACGTCTTTTTAGGTAGTTATAATTACAGCTGGTGTTAGAAAGTCTGCTTTATGAGACGAGCAGGGACGGGGGGACGGGGGGGTGGGTGGGTGGTAAGAGGGGGCGGATGGGGTGCCGGGGTGCGAAAGAGTATAGGGTCAAGGGGGGTTACTTGTACAACCTAGCAGATACGCCAAACTTGAAAGCAGAAGAGAAGCTAGGAGTTGTGTACAGTTATCAGCCAGGTGAAACATCTCATCCCCCTCACGGTCCCCCCCCCCCCTTTTCCTCGCGCTCGGCAGATGGCGCTCTAGAGGCGATCAGCTTAATTGAGGAGGGGGAGGGGGGCCCGAGGGGGGCGGGGCAAAGGAAGAAGACCTTAAAACAGCNGCTAAAGCTGTCGCTAGGCCCCAGTAGTTTAGGTGCTAAAGCTGTCGCTAGGCCCCAGTAGTTTAGGTGCTAAAGCTGTCGCTAGGCCCCAGTAGTTTAGGTGCTAAAGCTGTCGCTAGGCCCCAGTAGTTTAGGTGCTAAAGCTGTCGCTAGGCCCCAGTAGTTTAGGTGCTAAAGCTGTCGCTAGGCCCCAGTAGTTTAGGTGCTAAAGCTGTCGCTAGGCCCCAGTAGTTTAGGTGCTAAAGCTGTCGCTAGGCCCCAGTAGTTTAGGTGCTAAAGCTGTCGCTAGGCCCCAGTAGTTTAGGTGCTAAAGCTGTCGCTAGGCCCCAGTAGTTTAGGTGCTAAAGCTGTCGCTAGGCCCCAGTAGTTTAGGTGCTAAAGCTGTCGCTAGGCCCCAGTAGTTTAGGTGCTAAAGCTGTCGCTAGGCCCCAGTAGTTTAGGTGCTAAAGCTGTCGCTAGGCCCCAGTAGTTTAGGTGCTAAAGCTGTCGCTAGGCCCCAGTAGTTTAGGTGCTAAAGCTGTCGCTAGGCCCCAGTAGTTTAGGTGCTAAAGCTGTCGCTAGGCCCCAGTAGTTTAGGTGCTAAAGCTGTCGCTAGGCCCCAGTAGTTTAGGTGCTAAAGCTGTCGCTAGGCCCCAGTAGTTTAGGTGCTAAAGCTGTCGCTAGGCCCCAGTAGTTTAGGTGCTAAAGCTGTCGCCAGGCCCCAGTAGTTTAGGTGCTAAGGCAGTCGGTAATCCACATATCTTTGGTCATTCTTTGACAACGAGTGATACGAAGGATCATCGAACCCACTGCTGACCCTAACCCTAACCCTAACCCTAACCCATTAAGTCAAAGCTTTAAAAAATAAATAAATAAATAAACATTTAATCACGATGCAAAAATGACCGCAAAATGACACACGGTCCCCCCCCCCTTTTTTCCCCCAAACCCCCTTAGATGTGACAGGTTCTGGCTTAGTTGAGTTACATAACTATTCACATCGGATTTTCCACCTTCAAATTAGAATGTCCTCAGTGAACTAGCCTCCCTCCCTCCCCTGCCTTGTTCCAATACGAAAGTCGATCAAGACTATTATTTCAGGGTGGGATCATAGGAACTAATGGATGGTTGATTGGTTGGACTGATCATCACGTGATCAAACATATCCCTTCTTTTCAGTCTCTTTAAAGAACTCCAATAA
Organism: Lymnaea stagnalis; assembly: GCA_964033795.1. Lineage (NCBI taxonomy): Eukaryota > Metazoa > Mollusca > Gastropoda > Lymnaeidae > Lymnaea > Lymnaea stagnalis. Next base: position 436,446 of record CAXITT010000395.1, on the reverse strand, counting down.
CCCTATTTGCAGCAATGATAATTACAGCTATATTTGCAGCAATGAACTCCTGTAGCCATATTTGCAGCAATGAACTCCAATTACCGTATGTACAGCAATGATTAAAATAGCCGTATTTGCAGCAATGATTAAAATAGCCGTATTTGCAGCAATGATTAAAATAGCCGTATTTGCAGCAATGATTAAAATAGCCGTATTTGCAACAATGATTAAAATAGCCGTATTTGCAGCAATTATTAAATTAGCCGTATTTGCAGCAATGATTAAAATAGCCGTATTTGCAGCAATGATTAAAATAGCCGTATTTGCAGCAATGGTCTTACCAATTTTTGCCCGCGTTTTTAGAAAGGGGAAAATAAATCACCCAACTTATAAAATATGTTGGACAGAGATTCAAGAGGATGCAGTGTCGATGTTGGACTAAGATTCAAGAAGATGCAGTGTCGATGATGGACTAAGATTCAAGAAGATGCAGTGTCGATGTTGGACTAAGATTCAAGAAGATGCAGTGTCGATGTTGGACTAAGATTCAAGAAGATGCAGTGTCGATGTTGGACTAAGATTCAAGAAGATGCAGTGTCGATGTTGGACTAAGATTCAAATTGAATGTTCACAAAGAACAATGCCACAAGCCACACATGCCATGTGCTCCCCCCCCCTCCCAAACCTCACTCCACTTCTATTTTGTTTGTTTAATATTTATTTCAGAATCTAACGCTAATAAATAACTTAAAATAGGTCAGCAGTTCTTCTGATCTTTTGGTCATTTGCTCGACATACCGACCAGGACCTACGCTTATGCAACATCTTGTCTTGAGCCCACCTCCCCACCCCCCCCCCACCCCCATCCCACCCTCACAACTTGTAACAAATAGATTTGTTCCCCGCGCTGTCAAGTCAAGATGTTCTTACCTGCCCTTGAAAGGTGTGACGAGGAGCCGCAGTAAAGCATTGTCTCGTGTAGCACAAAGCGAGCCCAGGTGGGGGGGGGGGAGGGGGGGAGTTAACTTCAGCCACTCGGCTCGTAAAGCAATTGGACGCACACGCGGGCACACACACACACTAAGTTTCCTATTCTTCAAATGGGCAACTGGGGCAATAAAGAAAGGGTTTTCTTGAATCAGCTGGGGCAATAACGAAAGGGTTTTCTTGAATCAGCTGGGGCAATAACGAAAGGGTTTTCTTGAATCAGCTGGGGCAATAACGAAAGGGTTTTCTTGAATCAGCTGGGGCAATAACGAAAGGGTTTTCTTGAATATAGATTTCAAGTGTTATTTGAATGTTGCTTCTTTTTGAGTAGTATTTATTGTTTCTGTTCCTTAGTTTCGTGTCTGTTCAAAAGTCAGTCTTATAGTTATAGATCTATTGAACGCGGTTGGGGGAGATGGGAGTTGAAGGACTGTTAAAACAATAAAAAAATAAGTTAATGATAGTAAACCGTCATTAAATTCAATCGCATTGGTGCTTTGACCTGAGAATTCACCGATGTAGCGAGTTCGAGAAGGGGAGCGATGCAAGATCAGGGCGTGCAAGAAGGGGAGCGATGCAAGATCAGGGCGTGCAAGAAGGGGAGCGATGCAAGATCAGGGCGTGCAAGAAGGGGAGCGATGCAAGATCAGGGGGTGCAAGAAGGGGAGCGATGCAAGATCAGGGGGTGCAAGAAAGGGAGCGATGCAAGATCAGAGCGTGCAAGAAGGGAAGCGATGCAAGATCAGAGCGTGCAAGAAGGGAAGCGATGCAAGATCAGAGGGTGGAAGAAGGGGAACGATGCAAGATCAGAGCGTACAAGAATATCAGGGGGTGCAAGAAAGGGAGCGATGCAAGATCAGAGCGTGCAAGAAGGGAAGCGATGCAAGATCAGAGCGTGCAAGAAGGGAAGCGATGCAAGATCAGGGGGTGGAAGAAGGGGAACGATGCTAGATCAGGGGGTGCAAGAAGGGGAGCGATGCAAGATCAGGGGGTGCAAGAAGGGGAACGATGCAAGATCAGGGGGTGCAAGAAGGGGAGCGATGCAAGATAAGAGCGTGCAAGAAGGGAAGCGATGCAAGATCAGGGGGTGCAAGAAGGGGAGCGATGCAAGATCAGAGCGTGCAAGAAGTAGACCACTGCTTGAAGCAAAAGTATAATTTTAAAAGGCTGTCAATTTTTGAACTTCAAATACTGCAGAGCCAGTAGTTATGGCAAATAAAAGTGGCTGAAAATGGATGCAAATGGGCTAATTTGATATAGTTTGTTATTGTTTATAACTCAGTTGAGCATAAAAATTACAGAGACCTCAAATATTCAAATTGAATAGAAACGAGTCTGTAGAAATGGATGACATTTTTTGAATTCACATTTATTAGCTCCCTACGAACACTTATTTAACCAAATGTATCAAAATTTAACTCCAGTTAACTGCCATTTGACTCCAACTGCTATTTGACTCTCATGTAAATCCATTCAACTGCTATTTGACTCTCATTTAACTCCAGTCAACTGACATTTGACTCTCATTTATAACTCCAGTCATCTACAAGACGAAGTTACAATCAAGGCCACAAGCTGTTACCAACTGAATTTATGTAGATAAAAGTATCGCAGCATCTTTGCTCTGGGAGACAGTTACTGCTTCACAATGGAGACATTGGTGTCTGCCTCCTCTCACGGCAGGGCAAAGTTTGTGTGAGGCAATATCAGGTCTACAACTTGGTCATCTCATACGTAGCAAACGGGAGGTAAGCACCTATGAAATAGAAAAAAAAAAAAAAAAAAAAAAAAAAAAAAAAAAAGGGGGGGGGGGGGGGGGGGGGGGGGGG
>CAXITT010000395.1:388824-405251 GCA_964033795.1 Lymnaea stagnalis | reverse complement strand
AAGGAAACAGTGGAACAAAGCACAACCTAAATTCTAAACCTTATTTTACTCCCCCCCCCCCCTTTTTATTAATAATGTGAAAGGACAAGTGGAATGTTAACTTAGACTCTAAAACACCTTTGTGTCGAGCTGGTGTCGGTTTGAGCTCTAACTTAAACGCTGAAATAATGCCACTCTAACGTCTTCAATGGATGTCTTTCGATAAGCCTTGCTTTGTCCCAAGTGGGCTGATTAATAGAATATGTATATTTTACATATACATAATAATACATACATACATATTCTAGTAAATAGCCCACTTCAGTGAAACTATTATATTTATTGGGTTTTTGAAATATTGTAACTCAAGTTAGCAAAATAAACAGACCAAAACAAAGACACATTGAGATGTTACACATTGAGATGTTACACACCGAGATGTTACACACCGAGATGTTACACACTGACATAATACACCTTGACATGTTACACATTGAGATGTTCACCAACATGACCACGGGGGGTGGGGGGAAGAGGGGGGTGGGGGTGTTTAACCCCCCCCCCCTAAGACAAAACCTTGACTATTTACCGTAAAATCTCTGATCGTACGGGTACTCTCCGGGAATGTCCAGCTTCCTTCTTTTGAGCTTTTCGAGGACGTCGTTGTCGACAGGGTTGGATGAGTGGACACGCTTGGGTGGTCTGCCGGGTCGGGCGCTGGAGACGACAGAGACAAAATATACAGGTGCTGCTTTAAACTAAATTATATACTGTATATGCATATACATTTATATATATATATATAAAATACACCATTGTGTATTGTATACCTGAGAATCACTTCGATGGTATTCCTTTACGTCACCCATTGTACTGAACCAAGTTTCAAAAACGTCAATTTCCCCGTTGAGTTCTTGGTTCAATTTTCTAAGCATCCGGCAAACTTAAGATGGCGGGAGACATTTCTGTGACATTGACATTTTTTTTTTTTACATGGATGTTTTTTTTTTTAATATTTTTTTTTAAATCGTGAATGAGATTATGATTAATTAATACAAAATTTAATGGATTGTTATGTTTTCTTGTATTGTACTGAACCAAGTTTCAAAAACGTCAATTTCCCCGTTGAGTTCTTGGTTCAATTTTCTAAGCATCCGGCAAACTTAAGATGGCGGGAGACATTTCTGTGACATTGACATTTTTTTTTTTACATGGATGTTTTTTTTTTTTAATATTTTTTTTTTAAATCGTGAATGAGATTATGATTAATTAATACAAAATTTAATGGATTGTTATGTTTTCTTGGATAAATTCAACCGTGTGATAAAAACACATTCGACTGCCTGGTAAACCCATGGGAAGTCATTGGGAATATCTCGTCGTCCGTTTCGCACCAAAGATATTCTCCAAATATAACTTTCGTATTTATATATTTTTTTAAATTTTTTTTTTTTTTAAATTTTTAAATTCATAAAATGTTCCACTTTCATCCAAATTTTAATTCATAAAAAATGTAATTAAAATAAAACATTATTTAGTTTGTATTATTTTGGTCGGGTGATGTTTCTTAGTTTATTGCGTTTTTCCGTTTAAAAAAAAAAGAACAATTTAATTATGAAAGGAGGAGGACTTCGCTTTCAAGGACTTGCACAATGTTGGTCATCAAGTCAGAGTATTAGGCTGGACAACGACAAGGAAAATGCTGATAATTGTTATGGTGGAAGAAGTCAGGCACGCTGTCAGCACACCGTAAGGGCTGTCATTAGACAGTAGGGCAGGATATCAGTACACTGTAAGGCAGGCTGTCACTTCACTGTAAGGTAGGCCGCCACTGCACTGTAAGGCAGGCTGTCGGTACACTGTAAGGCAGGCTGTCACTGCACTGTAAGGCAGGCTGTCAGTACACTGTAAGGCAGGCTGTCAGTACACTGTAAGGCAGGCTGTCAGTACACTGTAAGGCAGACTGTCAGTACACTGTAAGGCAAGCTGTCACTACACAGTCGGGCAGGCTGTCAGACCCACGGTAGACCAAATGTCGTTGTCGGTTGACAAAACAGACGGCAATCTTCGGTTGTTTATGGAACCCGTTTGTCTCTCCCCCCACCCCCACCCCCGATTCTTGCCTTTGATAAGGTCCGGTAACCCTATCTTAGACCTTCTTTTGTCCGTGCCATTTCCCCCTTCCCCCCCCCACCTTTGTATGTCGTGTCAGCCTTCACTTGCCTACTTTCTGTTCACTGGTCCGCTTTCATCTGTCAGCCATCTTTCATGTATTCATCAGCGTCACACGACGAGTAGGCGACACAACGTTATGGAGAAATGACAGCAGAGAGTCGAGTTAATTCCATTGGTTGAGGCGCAGTCGAACTTAATTAAATCGGAGCCCAGCGCGGGGGGGGGGGGGGGGGGGGGAGAGGGGGGATGGTCGCGATATTTCCGGTCGCACAATGCAATAATGACTTCTATAATACAGATAATTATCTAGTTACACGGATTCCACTGAAATCCGAGACGCCCTTTTCAGAGAGGGAAAGTTATGCCCAAAGCGCTGCGGGTCTACCGCCCTCGCAGTGACGCGAACGAGGAAACTGTTTAATAGCACGAACTGTTTAATAGCACGAACTGTTGGATTGATTCGTGGATGTACAAAAAAAAAAAATGAGAATCGGGAAATTGTTTTCGATAATGAGTTTAGAGAAAATTCCCATTATTATAATTATTTTTAAAAAAAAAATATTTTTACATACGTTGTAAAATAGAGATTTTAAATCTAAGCTGTTTCGCGTCCAAAAAAAAAAAGTCTTAACTAAAATAATTTCTACGTATAGACGCCATATTATGTATTGCCTGCCGCTGGTAAGAAAATCCATAGTCTTACCAGGACAGTGGATTGAAGAGTGATGTCAAAATGTCGTGTGCGGAAATTGGTGATGATAAATACGTCATAACTCAATTATTAACAACAAAAAATTCCAATTGTTTGACTCCAGTTCGACAGCCCTGGAGAAATCAATACAATAGAACGATGCCGTTAATAAGAGCACGTGAAGAGCTCGTGGAGATCATTTAAAGATCATTTGAAGATCATGCCGTTCAGTGAAACTGTTTTTTAACTGAGTTTTTTTTGTCTTTTTTTTGTTTTTTTTTTTTTTTTTTTTTTTTTTTTTTTAAAGATTTTTTTTGATCATTTGAAGATCATGTCATCCAGAGAAAGCTTTGCAGCTTTGCTCTGCCTCTCCTTAAAACGAATGCTCCCCCATCTTCCCGCCTAAGCGATCCGTCCCTCGGCGGTAATACCCCCGTCTACCGGAGACCCCACCGCTTCCCAGGTGGAATACACAAAAATATAACATCATCCGCTTGCGCTGTCAATACACAAAAAGAAAACCCCAGAATTTCTTCTCCGAAGGGATTGGAGATAAAGGCGAGAAAGCCGTGAGTCGCGGCCTCTCTATCAGGTATACATTCGCCCCCCAGGGGAAGACTCCGACCAGCGGCGCTGACAGCTGGTGGTAAAAATTCGTTCGAATTGGGGGATAAGGATTTGAATAAAATTGAGAGCGATGGAAACTGGAGAAAGACTTGACAATAGCTAACAGCTTTAGAAAGTGTCAAGTGATAAAGAACTCGGCGCAGCTAAAAATAAAAAAAAAATTAAAAAAAAATTGTCTAAATGTGGGGGGGGGGGGGGGAAAAAAAAAAAAAAAAAAAAAAAAAAATGTTTATAAGGGGGGGGGGGGGGGGGGAAAGAAATCAAACCGTAGCTCATGGGATGCACTTTGGTTGTCATGGACGCTGTCTGGCGTTGATGAAATGTGCACTTTGGTTGTCATGGACGCTGTCTGGCGTTGATGAAATGTGCACTTTGGTTGTCATGGACGCTGTCTGGCGTTGATGAAATGTGCACTTTGGTTGTCGTGGACGCTGTCTGGCGTTGATGAAATGTGCACTTTGGTGTCGTGGACGCTGTCTGGCGTTGATGAAATGTACACTTTGGTTGTCGTGGACGCTGTCTGGCGTTGATGAAATGTACACTTTGGCTGCCTTTGACATTGTCATAACTTTGATGCACTGCATTGTCTGGTGTTGATGCACGCGTGCCATAGTTCTCCCCATCACAATTTCCCCCTGTCATATTGGCCCCTGTCATAGTTCCCTCTACCAGAGTTCCCCTGCCATATTTCCCTCTGCCAGAGTTTTCCCTGAACTAGTTCCCCCTGTCATAGTTTCCCTGGCATTGTTCACCTGCCATAGTTCCCTCTACCAGAGTTACCCTTGTCCTAGTGCCCCGTGTCATAGACCATCCCCACCCCTGCCATCGTTACCACTTGTCATAGTTCCCTGTCATAGACACCCCTGTCATGGTTTCCACTTGTCATAATTCCCTGTCATTAGACACCCCTGTCATGGTTACCACTTGTCATAATTCCCTGTCATAGAAACCCCTGTCATGGTTACCACTTGTCATAATTCCCTGTCATAGAAACCCCTGTCATGGTTACCACAGTCATAGTTCCCCCTGTCAAAGACACCCCCCACCTACCCTCGTTATCACCGCCCTCGTTCTGAACAAGTTAAGTTAGCGCTTTGCATGAAAGAATTGCCCTGACCCAACAGCTACGTCCCGTGCAGGTCTAATTCAGCAGCGTTTCCCAAACGTTTAAGTTTCACGGACCGGTGGACAAGTTTCGAAACTGCACAAGGTGCCAGATTTATTAATTACATTTTCTTTCTATTTAAATATCACTATTCATGCTCTCTGGACCGGTAACTTAAGGCTCGCAGATCGGTGCCGGTCCACGGACCACCGTTGGGGAAACGCTGTAATAGAGGACCAACGTAGTCCAGATGTGACAACATCATGTCGAAACCGCGTATGAAGGGAGCTATTTCGTTACTTAGTCTCTACTCAATTAAAGAAGCGGCCATTAGCAAACCCACAATTCACTTTTTTTTTGGGTTACATTTTAGCATATTTAATTTTAATTAAATAAAAATTATATATATCTCTTATTTTTCAATTTCTAGTGTTCATTTAAAAAAAAAAGAAACTAAATATATTTTTTAAACTTTACGGAAAAAAAAAAAAAAAAAAANTATAACGGACCATTTATGATTATATCCGACAGACAACTGGTCGTCTTTATGTTTCCAAATCAAATTCCCGCCATATCATTTTCACTTTCAAAGGGAATGGCGCTGTCGAACAGAAAGCCACCAAACGTCAACCTCTAGATGTCTGTCACAAGACAAGGGGACACAATGAAAGAAGACAAGAACCAAAAAAAAATCTTTTTTTTTTTTTTTTCCTTAAAGTTGTCGTCCTTGCTTTCAATCCGTCTCCATAACCTTGTATCCTCCCCTTTGTTAATTTTTCTCGCCCCTCATGAATGATGTCCCCTTTCGTGTGAGACATGGTGTGAATTTAACGATGCTTATGGCGGCCGACTCCAGAAGAAAAGATGATGTCCATTTAAAAGCTTCGCTGGTCTTCTTCTTTCGCTTTTTTAACAACAACAAAAACGCAACAAAAAAACTTAAAATGCGATCTTATAAAAACAAGGATTTCAAAAACTACCCGGAAAATGGAAGTCGCGAACGGAACAAAAGATATGGAGAAAACGTGTTGGAATCGCTTGGTGTTATTGCCCGACGCTTGTATCTGTGTGTAGTGAGTGTTTGTTTGAGAAGGTTTTCATCCATTGCTCAACTACAATGTGTGCTTGAACCCAAGGACCACCTCCCCTCTCTCTCTCTCTCTCTCTCTCTCTCTCTCTCTCTTTGTAACGTTGTTGGAAGACTCTAGATAGAAGAGGAGGACACGCACCTCAGATAATGTTACTGTATTTCTCAGTGATCCTCACTCAATACACACCGAGACACCCACCAATCCACACATCCACGGTGATACAGATAGACGTGGTATGGGGGGGGTGTCGTAAGGGTGGGGGAAGTGGACATAATGGGTCAGACTGGGACAGGACTGGTTGACCTTTAACAGGAAGTTGTTCTTTCTTATGACAATAAAGGACAACAGATTGAGGTGTGGTACTCTGTCACATGGCTCTCATTCACGTGGTATTCAGCCACCCGGTACCGAGTCATGGGGCTCAGTCACAGAACTATGTCACAGTACTCAATTGCAGTACTTAGTACCAGTTTTTTCTCACTGTACTCAGTCAAAGTGCACAGTCACGGTACTCAGTCACAGTATAGCCATGGTACTCAGTCACGGTACTCAGTCCCAGTACTCAGTACCATGTCCCCGCTGTATTTAGTTCGCCTAAGGTGCCATCAAATACGATAAGCAAATGGATGTTTTTTTTTTAATTTTAGAACTTTGTCAATTTTTCGCAGCTTCCCTGTGACAAAGCCGAGGCTCCCCGGGACGTCGTGGGGCACACACTTTGGAAACCGCTGCTCTTGGCTACTGGATGTTTGAGGCATGGGCATTGTTGGTGGCATGGACATTGTTGGGGGCATGGGCATTGTTGGGGGCATTGGCATTGTTGGGGGAATGGGTATTGATGGTGGCATGGGCATTGTTGGGGGCATGGGCATTGTTGGGGGCATGGGCTTTGTTGGGGGCATGGGCATTGTTGGGGGCATGGGCATTGTTGGGGGCATGGGCATTGTTGGGGGCATGGGCATTGTTGGGGGCATGGGCATTGTTGGTGACATGGGCATTGTTGGGGCACTGGCATTGTTGGGGGCATGGGTATTGTTAGAGGCATGGACATTGTTAGGGGCTTGGGCATTGTTGGTGAGATGGGCATTGTTGGTGAGATGGGCTTTGTTGGTGAGATGGACGTTGTTGGTTGAATGGGAATTGAAAAGGAAATATGGTCCCTGGACAAATTGAATCTTCTGCCTTTCTAGCGAGAAATGACATTTTGATACCTAATATGGTGACTGTCTGATTAGTGCGGGGGATGGTGCGGTGACCTGACGTGACACTCGCTCATAAACGACATTGCAATTCTTGACAGGCTGGGGGATGGTGTCTTGTGGAAGACACACCTCCTTCACTCCCCTCCCATTATCCACACCACAACCCCACCACACACCCCCATCACAACGTCTAAAAGCATTACATTATTTGTAATCTTGATTTTTAAAAAAAAATTTTTTAATAAACGAACCTTACTGTTATCTTTAATGTTATCCTTAACGTTATTCTTAACTTTTTTTTCTTAAACTTTTTTTTTTTTTAACGTTATTTTTAATGTTGCGTTTATTCAACATGTGGTTCTGAATGTTATCCTTCTTACACCGTCTTCTTTGTCGTCAATATTAACGTGAACAAAAAAAAAAAAAAAAAAAAGAAAAAAAAAAAAAAAAAAAAAAAAAAAAAAATTTAATAAACAAAAGAAAACCACTAAAATGTAGGCCACGAAGATTTGATTACATCTAAAACAATGTCATGATTACAATCACCAGGCCTCACGCGAAGTAAAGAGACAATTTTAACTTTTAATAGAGGAGAGTTCGAGTTCATAAATCAGCGATAAGTCCACCGCGGGGGAAGGGGAAAAAAACCAAAACAACTCCAGTTCATAAACCACGGGGCGTCGGCCATTTTGTTGTGTATGACGCGCAGCACCGGAAATAACAAGCACGACACGGCATTGTGGGTGCTCAGCCCTTACCGGCTGGAGATGATCATTTGTCCCCCGTCTAAAAAAAAAAAATATTTTTTTTTTAATTTATTGACATTTTGTGTGCACTGAGACGGATCGAAGCGTGTTATTTTACCAATGTTAGGGTTAATTATGCAGGATGGGCCGCCATCGACCGTCAATACGGCAAGTATGTCAGTGTGGAGGCTAAGGAAACAATGGGATGGTCGTTTTGGAAAACTTAGTGGAAAGTCTTAAGAAAACGACAGGCGTGACTGTTGGGACAACCCCCCATCGTGACAGGTGGGACAACCCCCATCGTGACAGGTGGGACAACCCCCCCTCGTGACAGGTGGGACAACCCCCATCGCGATAGGTGGGACAACCCCCATCGTGACAGTTTTGGACAACCCCATCGTGACAGTTTTGGACAACCCCATCGTGACAGTTGGGACAACCCCATTGTGACAGTTTGAAACAACCTCATTGTGACAGTTTGAGACAACCCCTTGGTGACAGATGGGACAACCCCGTCGTGACAGTGCGTTACAAGAAATCGTCTGCAGACATTATTTCAATTATTCTAATCTCGAAATAGCATGCCTAACAAAATGGCGGCGGCGATGTGTGAACTGCTCGTCAACTGGAGTTACTTGACAAGAAGCGTAGCCGGAGATTTGATCGAAAGAAATTTCGTCAACGGTAAATTGGTCGACGGTAATTTGATGGAACGGAAATTTGGTCGAATATTTTTTTTCAGAGTTACGTTAAAAAGTTTTCTTCAAATTTCTTTTTGCACGCATTATTTTTGTGTTTAACTAAATAGTGCAGTGCGTTTAAATAGAAATTCGACGAAAATTTTAACGTGTGCACTGGAAAAAAAAGAGGCGAGCAAATTTCTGTTCGATCAAATTTCCGGTAACCGGCAAGAAGCCATGAATTCAATTAACGCACTGTATGAGAATCCCAAAACTAGTGCTACCTTCTGTGAATTAAAGTTTTCGCGCCTCTTGAGCACAAGCGCTTCAGCCATACACAAATATACGCATGGGGAATCATTATTTGGGATTTAAGTTACCCAATATTCATTTTGAAAGAAGCTGTTATCTATTTATAAATGACCGCGGGGTAGTTTAATCACATGGGAAAATATAGGTCACGTGTTTCAATATCTTTTTCCTTCTTTTTTCCCCGCTCTGCAGATCATACGACCGGATGGGTGTAGAGTGTAGACCCAATTGATCTTTTTTTTAAAAAAAAAACATTATAAACTTGAAATACTTTGAAATACTAGATTTGCCGATTTGCCAAGTTATAGGACACGTTATCTATAGCCAGAAACTCTCCAACACCGTCCTCTTCGTGAGGCCAAGACCGTGATCCCAACGTCATGACCACGTGATATTCTAATCTCTACCCCCCAGATTTCCCAACAACGGTTCACAAATTCTAGCATTCTCATGTCAAAAATATTAAAATGTTATCTTTAAAAAAAAATAATTAAATAATAATAATAATAATAATAATGAGGTTTAAAAAAAAAAAATAATAAAATTATAGTGCTCTCCTAAAGGGGATGGCTGGACCAGCTCTCTTACCTCAACAAAAATGGTCTTTTATGGAGATGATAAAGATAAATGAGAGAATGGGCTGATCACGCTGCGTGATAAAAGAAGTATTCCACTGAAGCGGGCGTTTAACGTGACACTGACATTTCGGCCTTCCCGGCGGTTCCGAGTTTATTGTCATTCATGACGCCGACAATAAAAATCCGATACAGTTATTGGGGGGGGGGGGGGGGGGGGCCTCCATGTTCTTTGCGGGCTTAAAACAACCTTCGGGCGGTCCACCATTTTATTGGCAGACTCTCACGCTCCACGTGATATGCCGGTCTGTCTCCAGAGTTTAGGAGATGTCCTTTGTTGTTTTATCGTTTTTCAAAGTAAAATGACGTAAAACTGATACTGTTTTTTTGTGTATTTTTGTGTACATTGTGTGTGTGTGTGTGTGCGTGCGTGTGTGTGTGTGTGGTGTTTTTAAAGATGCAGTGAACCGTGTGTTTGTGAAACATGCAGTTGTCTTAAATGAGAGTTAAACATTAAAATCAGGGGAGTTTTTTTTAGCATTCACGAAAAATAAAAATTAAAAAATAATGGAATTATGGGAATCCTTGCATGGGAAAAATAAGATCATCAGGACACTGGCACATCGTTTGAGAACCGGGAACATAAAAAAAGTTCAATGTCACCAAATATATCTTCATTCTTTAAAGTCTTCCAAATGAGCACCCTTTCGACATGACATCCAAATGAAACCTCTTTTGAAATGTCATCCAAATTAAACATCTTTCGAAATGTCATCCAAATGAAACATCTTTCGAAATGTCATCCAAATTAAACTTATTTCGAAATGTCATTCAAGAAAAGATCCCTTCCAAAATGCCATTTGAAAATCCCCCCCCCCTTTAATCAAAGTTAAGACCGACCCGATATGTTTATGTGTCAACGGTCAGTCTTTCATCTGTCAAATCTGTCATCAACATTTGTATGTTGTCAAATCTCCCCCATCAATCGCTTCCCCTGCTCCAATCATCAAGTTTCTAAATATCTGTCCAAAACATTTGAAATCAAGTCCATGACATTTGAAATCAAGTCCATAACATTTGATATCAAGTCCATAACATTCAAGTCCATAACATTTGATATCAAGTCCATAACATTCAAGTCCATAACATTTGATATCAAGTCCATAACAATCAAGTCCATAACATTTGATATCAAGTCCATAACATTCAAGTCCATAACATTTGATATCTAACAGACTGCGTGTGTTTTATATTGTGACATTGGTTATCAAAACCTATAACAACTTCATGGCTTAAGGTTATTAAATTATTTTGTTTCCTAACCATATTAAAACAAAATTGTGCTTCTTTGTTAAACATTTAAAAAATCTGCATGCACGTTGTGACATTGTCAGTCTCGTGCCATCATGACTTAGCCAATGATCTAGTGGGAATACAAACGTTGTGACATTGTCAGTCTCGTGCCATTATGACTTGGCCAATGTTCTAGTGGGAATACAAACGTTGTAACATTGTCAGTCTCGTGCCATCATGACTTGGCCAATGATCTAGTGGGAATACAAACGTTGTGACATTGTCAGTCTCGTGCCATCATGACTTGGCCAATGTTCTAGTGGGAATACAAACGTTGTGACATTGTCAGTCTCGTGCCATCATGACTTGGCCAATGTTCTAGTGGGAATACAAACGTTGTAACATTGTCAGTCTCGTGCCATCATGACTTGGCCAATGTTCTAGTGGGAATACAAACGTTGTGACATTGTCAGTCTCGTGCCATCATGACTTGGCCAATGTTCTAGTGGGAATACAAACGTTGTGACATTGTCAGTCTCGTGCCATCATGACTTGGCCAATGTTCTAGTGGGAATACAAACGTTGTGACATTGTCAGTCTCGTGCCATTATGACTTGGCCAATGTTCTAGTGGGAATACAAACGTTGTAACATTGTCAGTCTCGTGCCATCATGACTTGGCCAATGTTCTAGTGGGAATACAAACGTTGTGACATTGTCAGTCTCGTGCCATCATGACTTGGCCAATGTTCTAGTGGGAATACAAACGTTGTGACATTGTCAGTCTCGTGCCATTATGACTTGGCCAATGTTCTAGTGGGAATACAAACGTTGTAACATTGTCAGTCTCGTGCCATCATGACTTGGCCAATGATCTAGTGGGAATACAAACGTTGTGACATTGTCAGTCTCGTGCCATCATGACTTGGCCAATGTTCTAGTGGGAATACAAACGTTGTGACATTGTCAGTCTCGTGCCATCATGACTTGGCCAATGTTCTAGTGGGAATACAAACGTTGTGACATTGTCAGTCTCGTGCCATTATGACTTGGCCAATGTTCTAGTGGGAATACAATGGCCAGTAAACTTAGCGTCCATGGTTTTTGTTTTGTTTCTTGTTTGTTTAAAAGTTAAAGCCACCCCTTCAGTGGGAGAAACAGAGACGGTGGACAGGCAAGCTGATGGCACTTGACAGCGGCTCGGGAAAGATGGAACCGGGCACAAGGTGTTTTAGCCATAATGGCCCAATTACCTTGCTAGTTGCTAGCTGCTTGGATTACGGGGCGCGGTACGACGTGCGGAATGACGCCGTCATTCGGGGGGGGGGGCGGTAGTTGGTGGACGGGTGCCACTCTTGGGGTTTAAAAACTAGCACCGCAGCCAGTGAGGGGTGTACAGGTTTCACTGATCTAACGGGACAGATCGCGAGCTGGATTTTTAAAAAAAAACCATCTTTGGGATGATTGGCCCGTTTTAACGGCTGCCGGTAGATTGGAGTTGGTGAATAGCAAAGTAAAAACGCAACCTCGCCAACTAGAGAGCGGATCCACACCAGCTGGGAGTCCAAGCATGGAAAAGAAAAAATTCGACTCATCAGTTAGCTCTGAGTGGAAGGAAGGGGTGTGGCAGGCCGAGGCCCTATGACATGGACTGGAGCACCACAGCGATGGATGGAAGAAATGACACCTAATGATTTTTAACAACATGAAAGACTGCACAGGGTTGAGTGAGAAGTTGAAGGTCCTCATTTCTATTGGATTCCTTTTTCTTTTTTTTTTTTTTTTTTTTTTGGCGCCTTCCAAATTTAAATATTAACTTCTAAATTCTGTTGTGATCTTTTAAAAAAAAACTCAATTCACTGATTTGAAACTATTTTCATGAGGTTTGCTAGGTCAAGGTTAACTTTAAAATGTCACGATTGATGTAACCTTAGGGCATTAGCCGGATTAACGGTCCCAGGAGGTCCCTGCGCGGTCAATATTTTGATATAATACATTTAAAACAAAAACAATTTTTTTTTTCCAAAGACATTTACATTTATTGACTTAGACTTGACATCAGCAGCGCACGTCCAGCCGTGTCAATGGGTTTTGATATATTTCCAGCGACTCACTAGCACTCTAATTAAAGTTATTTACGACCACTGCGTTCAGCCCCTGCGACCACTGCGTTCAGCCCCTGCGCCTTAAAGTAGCGGGTAATTGGTGGCAAAACACGAGATTCTACAACGGCAAGGTGGGCAGCCGACACGCCCCATCAGTGCGTAAACTTTGACCTTTGCGAGATTCGGTGAGAGTGGACCTCGTGAGGACCTCGAGGGGTGGGGGTTGCGAGGGGGGGGATGAATTTGTGGACAATGCATTTATAACATTATTTGGACTCTTTTTGTGTCGTGCGATGCGGGTGGAATGGAGGGTGGGTTGAGGGGCACGGTGGAGGGATGGTTGGAATGGAGGGTGGGGTGAGGGGCACGGTGGAGGGATGGGTGGAATGGAGGGTGGGATGAGGGGTACTGTGGGATGAGGTTTTGGGGTCGAGGGATGGGTCGAATTGGGGAATGGATGGAGTGGTGGGATGAGGGACGAGTAGGGATGGATGGCGAGGCGGGATGGGTGACGTTTGGGATGGGTGGAGTGGTGGGATGGGTCAAGGAGAGGGTGGAAGGATGGATGAAATTGAGGTAGGAAAATGAAAAGAGTGGCTACAAAATGTAAGGTGGAGGTTGGCAGAGATACCCTAGGACCTAGGTAGTGCCGAAAAGGTTTAGATTGGGACACGCGAACACTGTTTTAAAGAGAGCCCTTAACAATGAACCTGAGGGGATTCCATCAGAGAGGGTGCCAGGGTTCTAGCTCTGTAGACTTGGTTAGACGTAGGCACATGTGTTAGGGCCCTAGCTCCGTGGAGTTGGCTAGACGTAGGCCCATATTTCAGGGGTCCTAGCTCTGTGGATTTGGTTAGATGTAGCCACATGTGTTAGGGCCCTAGCTCCGTGGAGTTGGTTAGATGTAGCCACATGTGTTAGGGCCCTAGCTCCGTGGAGTTGGTTAGACGTAGGCACATGTGTTAGGGCCCCTAGCTCCGTGGAGTTGGTTAGATGTAGGCACATGTGTTAGGGCCCCTAGCTCCGTGGAGTTGGCTAGACGTAGGCCCATATTTCAGGGGTCCTAGCTCTGTGGATTTGGTTAGATTTAGGTACATATTTCAAGGGCTCTAGCTCGTTGGCGTTGCATGGTTATCTACTTTTAGAAAAGTTCTGGGTTAGAATTGATATGTGTTGGGTAACCGTTGAAGATGTGTGACGGTTAAGAACGAGTTGTATTGAGACATAACTGTTTCCGGGCTAAATTTGTATGTCCCCTCTACGCTGAGACTTTTGGGGGGTCGGTAGTAATGCAAGAGCTTCCAGAAGTTTCTTTTCAGAAAAAAAGCCCAAGCAGTCAGTATTTGGATAAACTCTGATTATTTGAAAATAGTATCATTGAAAGACACACGTTCACAAAAGAAATGGGTCAGACATCTCAGCCTATAAGAGTTGCTCTCAGGGGGGGGGGGGGGGGAGTCCGTGGGGCAGAGGGTGAGGAGACAGGCATATTGGAATGTTGATGTGTTGACGGTACACTATGTAATTTGCTGATGTGTCGATGGTGTTCTATGTACTTGGCTGATGTGTCGATGGTGTTCAATGTACTTGGTTGATGTGTCGATGGTGTTCTATCCACTTGGCTGATGTGTCGATGGTGTTCAATGTACTTGGTTGATGGGTCGATGGTGTTCAATGTACTTGGTTGATGGGTCGATGGTGCTCTATGTACCTGGCTGATGTGTTCATATGTACTTGGCTGATGTGTTGATATGTTTTTGGCTGATGTGTTGATATGTCTTTGGCTGATGTGTTGATATGTACTCGGCTGATGTGTTGATTGTATTTCGTCTTCTCCGGGACATTGGCGTGCCAGGCAGCAAACGTGTGAACGTGTCCGTCAAGTCAACTCACGTATCAGTTGACCCTTAAAGTGTTGTTTGACCCTTTGTTGTTCCAGTACAAATGATTGAGGGGAGACAACGCATCCTGGACGAAATGAAAAGCTTCTCATCTCAGATGAGAGTGAATGGGGCTAGACGGGGAAAAAACGAGAGGAGGGGGGGGGAGAAATATGGGGGAAGGGAGTGGATGGGGGAGGGGATAAGTGGCTGTAAAATAATGGGGTCCCTGACAGATAAAAAATAACCTGGTTTCCGGGCCCGGGATCATTGGAAGGGGGTCGGACAAAGGGAGATAAGTATTTTCTCACGGCCGAGGTCGCCGGCATTTAATTGTAGGTTCTCCCAGGCCTGGATCTCCTCCATGCCTGGTCAGCCGGCCACCGACAGTAATGGGCCAGGGTCGACAGACAAAGGTAATATTGCTAATGACCGTGACACACGAAGGTAATAGAAAACCCCAACAGTTGTGGTTTTTCTTTTTTTTTGCTGAATGACCACACAAACAATTGATCCATCTAAGAGCTTCTTACATTGATTAACACCAGTAATGTCCATATAATGAAGAACACAAACCATGTAAAAAAAAAAATCCTTTTTCTAAGAAGTTTTTGTTTTTTTTTCTTTTCGTAGAGGTAGATCTAGATGTAGAATGTTTCAAAAACAAAAGAAATGGTTGTTGATTTCAGAAGGGGGAAACACCTGATTACAGATCTCAACATAAAAAAATCAAAATGTGGAGAAAGTGGAGGCGTACAAGTACTCTATAGGTGTCGCCATTAATAAAAAGCTAACATGGCATGAGCGCGGCCAAATATTGTATAAAAAATTCAACCAAAGACGTTTCTCCCTCAAAAAACTTAACAATTTCGGCGTAAACCAACAAGTCGTTAACTTATTCTACAGTGCAACTGTTGGAAGCCTGCTTAATTTCAGTATTACCTGCTGGTGTGGGAATTCGACGTCTGATATTAAACACCGCATAAACCGACTAATCAAGAAAGCTAGGAACATAACACAAACTAAACATCCTTCACTTGAAGAACTATTTGAAGAAAGATGTTTTTGCAAAACTAAACACATTTTGGATGATACGTCCCACCCTCTTCATCACAGATACTTAGGATCGGGCCGTTCGGGACGAATTCTTTCCGTCAGGGCGAGCACTGACCGATATAAAAATTCTTTTGTTCCCCCAATCTGTACGAATTTACCGGCATGCTCCCTCTGAAGTCACACCTCTTTATGAGATCTAATAAGTCCCCGATTTCGCTAAGCGAACTCACTGAATGGCTGTTTGAAATAATTTATTATAAATGTCTTGTGTTCAAATTGTTTTATTTTTGTGCTGAAAATGCATAATGCAATCAAAAAACATTTCCATTTATTTGGATCAATAAAAGAATCTTATCTTATCTTATCTTATCTTATCTTTAAGACAGTATCACAAAATCTCGGAAAAACAGAGGAGACATTTGGTCTGCTTCAAAAATCAATACCAGTTGTTTTTTTTTAAATTATTATTATTTTTTTATTGATAATATTATTGATTAAAAATGAACTTTTTGTTTCTCTCTTCAAAATCCAAGCATCAAAAGAATTTCCACCTTAGATAATAAGTCAACCTGAGCCGTCGATTTGATGAGTAAGTGTCTGTCACTGACTGACATCTCCAGCTTGAGGGCGACTCATGGCTTGATGCCTCCAGCTCAACCTTCCCACGCTGATCAGCTCCGATTTTTTGGGGTTGGGGGTATTTTGTTGCCGTTGTATTTTTCACATAGGTTCCCCATTATTAAAAGCTCTGATAGACTATAAGTTGGCTGGGTTGGGGGGGGGGTGTAGAGAAAAGATGCAGGGGTGGCGGGGGTGTAAATGGGCCCGGGGGAGGGGGAGTCCTTGTCTCAAATCTGATGTACAGAAAACATGATTAATGATTCGGCGGGGGTGGGGGGTTGGGGGGGGGG
>CAXITT010000395.1:360611-371791 GCA_964033795.1 Lymnaea stagnalis | reverse complement strand
GGGGGGGGGGATGTGAAATGATTTCCAATGATGTAGAATCGCAGAGTTCTGAAAAGACAAGGTGGGTAATATCTAATCGACAAGGAGGGTAATATCGGAAAGACAAGGGGGTTGGGTGGGTGGGTGGGGGTGGGGGGTAATATCGGGAAGGCAAGGGAGGCAATATCGGAATGAGAAAGTAAAGACAGCGCAAACAGCAACATTCAGCCACGGAGTATGATGGAGTGGTCTCTTCCCCCCCCCTCCCCGTTCCGAAAACTCTGTTGAGGGCGCCGAGCGAGAGGGTTGGTTGGGAAGGGGGGGGGGCTGACATGGGGCTTTGTTGCGAATTCCCGATGACGCGTGAATTTGTTGATGGAGTTCTGATGTGACTTCCTTTTTTTCCTTGAACCCCAATGGACATGTAATAATTCCTGACATGTGAGGATCCCCCCTTCTGCCGCTCCCCCCCCTCCCCCACACAACCCCAAACCCCCAGTCTTCCCTTCTCCCGTGATCCTGCTCTCCAAATTTCTCCTCCGTTTTCTCGACTATCTGGGGGCTGCCCAATATGTATCGTAAAGGGGGGAGCGGAAATGTAATTGCTCAGGTTTATAAATATCATAAGAGATTTAACGGTTGTGGGGGTTGGGGTGGAGAAGGGTGTGTATGTCTTATAACTTCCTAGCGGGGAAGGTTGTAAACCTGTCCAATTTGCATATGGGGTCAAGAGCTGTCCCGCCAAACACACGAAACTGGCCATGAGTAAACTCCCGGGTATAATATGAGATCGTGTTAATAAATGCTTCATATAGTAGTGTTGACCTCCTGGGGGTCAGGTCAAAAGGTCAGAGGTTGGTTCATAACAATTAAATATTCTCATGCAAAGCCCATTAAAATTCAGCTCGTGATTCCAGTGTACGTAAGGGGAGGGAAACACATTTGGGGGGGGGGGGGGGTGGGTGAGGGGGGGGGCATTTTGATCAATTAAGGGGGCAAAGAAAATATTGTGGATGTCAGGTCAAAAGGTCAGAGGTTGGTTCATAACAATTAAATATTCTCATGCAAAGCCCATTAAAATTCAGCTCGTGATTCCAGTGTACGTAAGGGGAGGGAAACACATTTGGGGGGGGGGGAGTGTGTGAGGGAGGGGGCATTTTGATCAATTAAGTGGGCAAAGAAAATATTGTGGAAGCTATGTCATAATAGATCCCCCTTTTTAATTTGATGCCTGCATGTTTTATTACTAACCATATCCGACCTAGAGCCGCAACTATTCCTTCGTAGACCGCGGGTTGTCGAAATCTAAACCTATCCCTAAACCTAACCTGAACTCTAAACCTATCCGTAAACTTAAGATGAACTCTAAACCTATCCGTAAACCTAACACGAACTCTAAACCTATCCCTAAACCTAACATGAACTCTAAACCTATCCATAAACTTAAGATGAACTCTAAACATATCCCTAAACTTAACATGAACTCTAAACCTATCCCTAAACTTAACATGAACTGTAAACCTATCCCTAAACTTAACATGAACTCTAAACCTATCCCTAAACTTAACATGAACTCTAAACCTATCCCTAAACTTAACATGAACTTTAAACCTATCCCTAAACTTAACATGAACTCTAAACCTATCCCTAAACTTAACATGAACTCTAAACCTATTAAGTTAATAAACGCGTACATGACGTCATGACCCGCATTGTCTCCTCCAGACTTCGAAGTCGTAGGCAGAAGACTTATTTGAGCATTCACGTTTCAAGATGTCTGCCGCGTCGTTATAGACCCGTTGTCGAAAGACGAGTCTTTCGCTCGAATATTTGCGTGCACCAACGACACCAAGTGTGTGTGTGTGTGTATCTGCGTGATATGTTCGGGGACTTATCATTCACGTGTATCAATCAGTTGAGAGAATTAAGAATGACTTCTTTCACTTTCATCCTTTTGTCACTGAGGAATATAAGTCGCCTTTTGCCTTTACCTTCACCTCATTCACAAATGTGAATCATTTGTTCGTTCGTAAGAGGCGCCATTGTTCGGTCTTCTCAAAATGGCCGAACAATGCGAAAAAGACACGCTTGCCTGCACCCGCACTGAGTGGTTGCGTCAGTGACGCCCTCTCCACTTGTTTGGAGATGTTTGCAACACGCTGAGGCACAAAGGCGCCATTTTCAAACATTGAAATGTGACGTCAGGACTTGAGACTCTGCCCGCTAATCGACTTATATATTAAGTCAACATAGCACCCCCCCCCTCCAAGCCACCCGCACCCCCCGCCCCCCCCCCCCCCAAACCTCTCGACTTTTGGTGTACCGTAACTGGCCCATGTGTGTGTGTGTGTGTGTCCCGAAAGACTTAAAAGGTTTGTCAAACACTTCTTGCAAAACGTGCGAAAATGGGTTCCCATAGTCGGCTATTTACACACCAATTAGTGACATGGTAATTTACTGTTTACACTCTCCGACATGGCCCTACTCGAGTCCCTGTAACTGCAACGTGAGATCATTGTCCCGATGACGGAAACAAAATACCCGTCATGCAACATCATTCACAGCTCGGGGCCGCAGTCATAAATATGAGCACAGACGAGACTTTCTGATCACAAAAATTGAATAAAGTTTTGAGTCAAATGTTTGTTAACGATAAAGTGAGAGAGAGAGAGAGAGAGAGAGAGAGAGAGGGGGGGGGGGGTGAGAGATTTGAGAAGAACGTTTCGGTCCGGTTACGAGTAAGATGTGTACCGATATGTTAAGTCCAAAGCCGAGGACGTTACAGCCGGACAGTTGGCTTTGTTGAATGCGCTGGTTAGCGCCGCCAGGTGATGGGCCCTAGGCGTGGGCCTGGTGGGAGGCCATGGGCGTGGGCCTGGTGGGGGGCCCTGGGCGTGGGCCTGGTGGGGCCCACTCTGCTGTGCGACCACACGACTTCTGAGTTCAATATTAACTTTTGGAAGGGGGGTGGGGGTTTCAAGGTGAAGGACACGAGATAATAACCGTACAATCGGATGCCAAGGTCAAAGGTGTGGATTATCTCCTTCAAATATGTGAGCGACATTAAACAACCATGTCAGATGAAGGGGGTGCCAGAAAGGGGGTGCGGAGGGGGTGGCCTGCCCCAAGGGGCAGTTTTTTTCTCGTTATTTGGTCATAGAGGGGTGGAATTTTTTTTTTTTTTTTTTTTTCGGTTGGGTTGGGGGGGGGGGCGAAAAAAATTTTGACCCACCACGGGAGCCACTAACCATACGCCACTGGTCAGATGTACATTTTATAAAAAGGGTCATCTCAATAACTGTGTGGCATCTCAGACAAGCTGTGAACGATTTTAATAATGAAGTTTCTAGCCATAAAGCAGAAGTTTGAGTGGAAAATGGGGGAAGAGGGGGGGGGGGAATGCCTAGCAAACAGCATTTTATCCTAATATTTTAATTTTTGGCTTGCAATCAACAAAGTATCGATCACCTCACTAGTCTTTATCGCCAATAAAATGTCAAAGTATCGATCACCTCACTAGTCTTTATCGCCAATAAAATGTCAAAGTATCGATCACCTCACTAGTCTTTATCGCCAATAAAATGTCTCGTCCAAAGTCTCGCAGAGCTCCCAATTTCTCTGAGAAATACCACCAGCAAATGAAAGAATGAAGAAAGCAATACCTGCCCCCCCTCTCCCCCCCCTCCCCCGCGCCAAGCCCGTCACGTGAGAACATTTTAACAATTCGATTCACTTCACGAAATATTTCTTTTTTCTTTTTTTTGTATGTCCGTTTTGTTATTTCCAGAAATTAAAAAAAAAATAATAAAAAAAATAGCTAAGTTGCTGTGAATAAATGGTGGCTGCTGGATGCCTGTATACGCTGTGACGTCAGAATGGCTACCCGCGGTGCTATTGTCGCGCGCAATGGTGTCTCGCGGCGAGGAATAAAGTTCAAGAAAATTGATTTTTCAGAGCTTTTCTTTTCTTTTCTTTTTTTTTCCTTTTGTTTTGGTTTGTTTTCTTTTCTTTCTTTATCTTTTTCTTTCTTCCCCGGCCACTTCATAATCTTGATTAGCCTGGTATAATGAAAGAAATCTGCGTTAGAGAGCTTTAGAAATGGCGCCAGGCTCAGCCATGTTGTTTTTTGTTTGTTTTTTTTTTGTTTTGTTTTTGTTTATTTTTTTTTTTTTTTTTTTCTTTTGTTTTGTTTTTTTTTTTTTTTTTTTTTTTTTTTTTTTTTTTTTTTTTTTTTTTTTTTTTTTTTTTTTTTTTTTTTTTTTTTTTTTTTTTTTTTTTATAAAAAAATATAAAAATATATATATATATATATATATATATATATATATATATATATATATATATATATATAACTCAATAGGTGATATTGCAAAGAATACATCTCTTATAGAGAACTACGTGGAGGACCGCGTTCCGGATGAACGATAAGAAATATCGCAAGGGTAGAGGACAACCTGAAGTAGGACAACGCGAAACACATCGGAAATTTCGGCCAACAACAAACAAACAAACAAACAAACAAACAATTAAACAAACAAACCAATCTTCGACGGCTAAACAAACACAGAGATCAACACCCGTGGCGCGTTGCAGAGATATGTCCTTGACAGCAAATGGTAGAAGTAGTGAATTGCTGGGTCCCCTCGTACGCTGTCTCTTATGTATTGCGCTTCTGGTGTGACTGTTTCCATCTCCGCCAGCTTTCCTAACAAGATGGCTGCGTCCAATTCAGCGTGTTTGGTACTGACATTTTATCACAAACCATTGTCTATGTTTGAAAGAAAGTACGGTTGAATAGCGAGCTCACTAGCGCGCAAAATGTAACGCCCGATAACTACGCAAAATGATTATATATTTTTATTTTTAAATAACGCAACTGCGTTTGGCGCGTAATATTTTCTTTTCAGAAAATGAAATCGTCTGAATTTAAGTCTGGTGTAATAAATATTCGGTTAAAAAGTGGTTGGGACATCAGAATATTTAATATAGGTCATGGGCGTGAAATAAAAAGTGTGCAGTGACGTATCGGGGGGGGGGGGGGGTGTAGCAAAAATTGGCATTCTCAAATGTGCGTTAGTTGAGTTCAGGTTTTGTCAAGTAATTTTACTAGATGGGAAGTTCAGGCATTGCCTTCGCCATTGTTTGGCCGGCTATAANCGTTTATTGTTGGCAAACGCCATTGCAAATATCTCTTATAAATATATGTTGCTTGCGGTGTGACGGCTTCCATTTCGGAATAGCGGGCAAAATATAATTCCTGATAACTACGTTAAATCATGTGTGTGTGTTTAAAAGCGCAATTGTATTTGATGCGTAACATTTCCGGAAATGAAAAACGTCTCAATTTAAATATGGGGTATTAAATATTTGCTTTAAAAGTGGTTGGGACATCAGAATATTTAATATAGGTCATGGGCGTGAAATAAAAAGTGTGCAGTGACGTATCGGGGGGGGGGGGTGTAGCAAAAATTGGCATTCTCAAATGTGCGTTACTTGAGTTCATGTTTTGTCAAGTAACTTTACTAGATGGGAAGTTCACGCATTGCCTTCGCCAATGTTTGGCCGGCTATAACTAGTATAATTTAATTAATTTAATCATTTCTGATCTTTTTATGTGTCCTGTTAATCTCATACGCAAATTCTTTGATTTTCATGCGTCACTTCCGTTGTTGAATTATGCAGAAAAAAAAGTGGGGGGAAAAAAGGGAAAGCACAATACAATATTTAAAATGAAGGACAACTTACAGTTATATGAGTATTTCAATGAAGTATGGGTCTGGTTTTTTTTTTTTTTTTTTTTTTTTTTGGCTAAATAAATGGTCAATGCAAGATTCCACATTCGTCACTGCGACCTGGGTCCCCGTTTATCAGTATTCAACCGTTCATTGTAATTTTAATTTCCCCCCATCCCACCAAATTACCCCTTTCCCAGATGTACCTTCCCCCACCCCACCAAATTGAACGTTTAAGTACAGGAACTTGAATTCTAATAGACATTTTTGTTTTTAATCAGTTCATTTAAACTTAAACAAATTCTTTAAATAACACTGCATTCGTCTAGAGTCTAGATCTATAACAAATCAAATAGAATCTGTGTCTGAGGCTTTCAATGTATTCAATGTACCAGGTAGAGCCTCGCAGGTAGAGCCTGACACAGGTGGAGCCTCGCAGGTATCAATGTGTTCTATTTCCGTGTCATTGTGAGATCGCTTTTTGTGACAGTGTCAGGGTGAATTAATGACGCATTGACAAGTAACGTTTTCATGGACCAAGGTATGACGGGAGATGGTATGAACTGAGATGGTATGAACTAAGATGGTATGACCTGAGATGGTATGACCTGAGACGGTATGAACTGAGATGGTATGAACTAAGGTGGTATGAACTAAGATGTATGAACTGAGATGGTATGACCTGCGATGGTAACAAGTCGAGAGAGAGGTAGATAGAGAGGTAAAAAAAATAGGTAGAGAGAGAGAGAGAGGTAGAAAGAAAGGTGGAGAGAGGCAGAGAGAGAGAGAGAGAGATGGAAAGAGAGATTGAGAGAGACGTAGAAAGATGGTAGAGAGAGAGGTAAAAGATGAGTAGAGGGAGGGGTAGAAAGAAGGGCGGAGAGAGGCTGATGGAGAGTTAGAGAAAGAAGTAGAAAGAAGTAGAAAGGTGGTAGAGAGAGGGGGAGAGGTAAAGAGAGAGTGTTAGAGAGAGGGGTAGAGGTAAAGAGAGAAAGGGAGTAGAGAGAGAGAGAGAGAGAGAGAGAGAGCGAGAGGACGAGAGGACGAGAGATAATCAGAAATTTTGAAAAATAAATAACTACGATAATGTTCTAATGCAGAAGTCAGATCCTTGATGACGTCATCGGCTATATTATCTTATAATCAATCTACCTCGGATTCGACTCTGATACACCTACACATAGTCTCGAGCCCCGAACTCTCCAAGAAACAAACACGTCAATGTCAGTCAGTTACTCTCACGGAGCGGGGAGAAAAAATAAACAAATAACAAATTGAACCCGCGGATAATTGTGCAGTCTTCAAGTGGTTCGCCCCAACAGAACAGACAAAACCCAAGACAAAAACCAAGACGCCCCCAGTGTAAGCGTAAAGCCAGTCGTCCTGGGGTGTTCCCTTTGAAGTAGGAACCCGACCTCGCCGAGGCTCGGAATAAGACTGGCAATAAAACACAACAAATGGAACTTGAAAACGAAAGGCAGGAAAATAAAGGAATTGAAATGGAGAAGGAAAAAAATGGGGGGGGGGGGGGGTTTAGAGAGTAGACGTGGAGGGGTCCATTAAAAACATGGAGTCTGGGGGTCTTTAGCAGAAATTCAAAATCTTATTTAAGTATGCTGGTGGGAAAAAAAAAGTATATGAATGGGTGTGGGGTGGGTAAATGGAGAAGGAAAAAAATGGGGGGGGGGGTGGTTTAGAGAGTAGACGTGGAGGTGTCCATTAAAAACATGGAGTCTGTGGGTCTTTAGCAGAAATTCAAAATCTTATTTAAGTATGCTGGTGTGAAAAAAAAAGTATATGAATGTGTGTGGGGTGTGGGGGGGGGAGGGGGAAGGTGTAAAGCCGGGTTGCACAGGCAGTTGGGGTGAGAGGGGGGGATGTTTAGGACAGTTTACGCCTATGTTTATAGGGCTGTTGATCTCCTCTTTTACTTGTTGCCAGAAACAATAATAAAATGCTACACGGTAATGGATTTCTGTTTGTGATGTGTGTGGTTTTTATGCATGTCAGGTGTGCCTACCTGGTCCAAAGCAGAGAAGAGGGTTTGTGGATCTGTTCAATAGAAGATATTCATTTGACTCGCATTGTTATGGTTATGTGTTACTGCCGTGCGAGACTATCATTCGCCAGGTTTCAACATCTATAATGTTATGGTTTACCTGCATGGTCTGTTTTACCCAGTGGCGTATTTAGGTTTGGGGGGGGGGGAGGGGACCTACCCGGGCGGGAAATTTTGGTTTTATAATATTGAATTCTAAAGTAAATAGTGACTAGAAGCGTGCGCGTGCTAGGATCTCAATTTTTGGGGGGAATTTTGCACCAAGCAGCACTTAGAAGATGTGCAACACTGCTAGTATTACGGTGCGCAATGTTGGGTCTTGACGTCTTAGCTGGCACGAGGAGATCTCTCCATATGTTGTATACCCCCATTCGTTCGGTGGCTCAATATGAGATCTCTCCGTATGTTGTATACCCCCATTCATTCGGTGGCTCAATATGAGATCTCTCTGTATGTTGTACACCCCCATTCCTTCGGTGGCTCAATATCAATTTAAAGACTTTTGACCCCCACTCTCATGTCCATCTCGTGCGTGGACCGTAAGCTGTTTGCTTACACGCAGGACATTTTGTAAAAGACGTTCTCGCACAGTGTTCACCTGGTGAACGGCTGAACAAAGAAGTACTTTGGTCGGCGGAAGCGGGTGTTGGTTGACACTGTGGTTGGCCGCGGCTGCTTCGCTGAGTGAACGGGTGGGTGGGTTAGCCTTAAACTACTTTTTATTTTTTTTTAGTTTATGCCTAGGTGAAAAGTTAAGTCAATTTAAACAGGCTTTTTTTTCAAGCATTCGATATATTTTTGTAAAAATGTAAATTATTCCACTTTCGTCGAAAATTTAAAGATTACAAATTAAATACACAAAATTATAAAATTAAAATTAATATCATATATATATATTATATAAAAGTGAATGTTTGTGGAGTTGTTCCACATACGTTTTTACATGGATTGATGGATCTTGACCAAACTTGGCCATTATCCAGAAGGAACTTTTAAGGGGTTAATGAACTTTTTATAACATTCCGTTTGGGGCCGGGGGCCGAAAATTCGTGTTTTTTTTCTTTTATGAGCTCTATAAATAAAATTAACAACAAATACTCCTACATGAGTTGATGGATCTTAACCAAACTTAGTACACATACACTTTATTATCCATATTAAAATACCGAAGGGTATAGAGCTCATAATATCCATTCCTCGGGGGCCCTGTTTCATTTTTTCTTATATAAGCTCTATAAATATCAATAGGCTTAGTGCTCCTACATGAGTAGCTGGATCTTGACTAAACTTAGTGCAAATATACTTGATTATCCATATTCAAATACCGAAGGGTACTGAACTCATAAATTCAAATACCGAAGGGTACTGAACTCATAATATCCATCCCTTTTGGGCCAGGGGGCCCCATTTAAGTTTTCTTTATTTAAGCTTTATAAATATAAATAGGCTTAGACAACACTATAGTTTCTATGTGAATTGAATGATATAGGCCTAGCGTGGTAGCAATACACTTCATTGTCCATATTGAAATATCGGTATATTTAAAACTAATAATATCCAATGCATTCTGGGCCGATCTAGATTTTTCTAGAAAGTTCCATTATTTAAAAAAAGCTTTAACTATGATATTTTTAAACCAATGTTAATGGGACAAATTTTAACTCTATAATTTATCTGAAGGATTTTTACAGGGCCCCCACCAAATCTCAGACATAACTTAAACGGTACTTTATTAAATGGGCCCCCACCGGGGCCTCCATTTCATTTTAAATGTACTATAGTTATAGTAGTTCAATTAAGTTGTATAATATTTCGCATTTGAGAAAAAATTACTTTGAAATTTGTTTTTACCTGTTTCATGGAGGATTTTAATTTTAATCTAGAATGTTCCAGAAGGTTCTTTATTGTTCTCCGGGAATATATAATGGGATCTAAAAGCTTATTTGAACAAAATCACACTGAGCTTGATCCCATAGAGGAACTGGATCCTAATTTAGAACGAGATCCAACAGTAAACTGGAACCCGTCGGTTACGCGATCCCATCGGGGAACGGGAACCCATCGGGATCACATCGAGAAACGGGACTGAGCTGGGATTAGGGTCCTAATGCAATCCAGTGCAAGGCCGGGTATATTGGCTGGTATATTGGAAAATAATTTAAAATGTCTTAAAATGCATTGGGCAAAGGAAGTCTGTGCAGTATATATTTTCAGAAATTAATAAAGAATAAAATATATTAAAGTTTCTCTACATTCAGTTCGAAACCTTCGGCTTCATAGAGTGGTCATCTGCAATTCTGCAAAATCTTACATTGCGTAATGCATATTAAGAAATGCTCAATTATTTAGTGCGTTTTAACTCGTCTTTGATAAAAAAATCATTTTTTTTAAAATTTATATATATAAATAATATATATATATATATATATATATATATATTTATTTATTTATTTATAATTCAACCAATGTCTCTGCCCACCACACACGGATGCCAACGACCGGGGGGCCGCACTGAGACGCTCGGGGTGTGTGGGGGTGTGTGTGTGTCATTTAGCGCGCCTTAAACACCGGGGAGTCCCGAACCGACTCAACATTTCCCAACGCATTTTTCTTTTTTTTTTCTCAGAGACGGTGTGCATTTATGACTCTTTTTTGTTGAAGCTGCAAAGAGGTTGGTAGCCCGGTTCAAGATTACGCTGGGGGGGGGGGGGGTTGTTCTCCGAGACATCCAATATTTCTGATGCTTCCTAAATCCCAGAAAAGTGAACCGGGGCAACTGAGTGCGTGGGTTTTGTAGCTCTTCTTTCCCCATTGAAATAAGTCCAGGCTTTTTGTATGCTTCTCTTAGCTTCGGGCGATAAGACTTTTCCTGGTTAAGCACGGAGCTTGGAGGGGGTTCAACTTATATCAGAAATAGAAACATTCAAAAAGTTGGAATACAAAACTTTAGAAATTAATCTCGAAAACCTGGAGGAAGCGTGAACACGTTATACGAAACAAAACGTGGATCGAAGTATTGTTCTCAGAGGCGTAGCGTGGGGATGGCAGGGGGGGGGGACAAATGTCCCCGGGCGCAAGCTAGATAGGGGCACTAAAATGTGCTTTGATATTATATTATTGGTAAAAAATAATGAGTTTGAGAGTTGAAAAAAAGAAAAGGGGGCGCTTTAAAATTGATCGTGTCCCCAGGCGCGAATCTTGTCCCCGGGCGCCAAACACCCTCGCTACGCCTCTGATTGTTCTTTTAAAATCACGAAATGAAACGAAACAATTTTATATATTTTAAAAAAATAAATAAATAAATAAATTTTAAAAAAATGTGTGTGTGTGTGAGAGTGGGTGGGTGGGAGAATTCTAACCATGAAACGATAACCATGGTGCGCGGGGGAGGGGGGAATGTTTGTGGGGGG
>CAXITT010000395.1:324440-342036 GCA_964033795.1 Lymnaea stagnalis | reverse complement strand
GGGGGGGGGGGGGGAGGGAGGGGGGAGAGAGAAGGTCTGAAGAATGTGAGTGTCAGGTTTAAGTATCGCAGGACATTATCTGGATTGACCAAAAAAAAAAATATCTCGGGGAAATCTCATCTTGGGATGGGGTGTAGAGATAGGAACTCATGGTATAATGATAAAGGCATGATGGTATAATCTCACTATAAGCTATGCTGGCATTGAAGGGATGGGGTGTAGAGATAGGAACTCATGGTATAATGATAAAGGCATGATGGTATAATCTCACTATAAGCTATGATGGCATTGAAGGGATGGGGTGTAGAGATAGTCATGGTATAATGATAAAGGCATGATGGTATAATCTCACTATAAGCTATGATATCAATGGATGAGTTAAGAATAATTGAATCTTTGAATGACATAAAAAAATGTCTGATAATGCAGATAACAAATAAAATGGTAAAAGTATGTTTATTAATTTTATACATGCATAGGCATAGCATACCAGGTATATGCCTGTAGGCCTATAGTTTACGATGAACAATTATAGTATGATTAAATTGATTATTCATCTTTGGATTATTACCATTTGATCTCATTACCGAGGCCCTAAAGTTACAACAAATAAACTGACTCCAACAGTTGGTTATGTAAAATTAGGTATTCAGCTATAATATAGATCTTATAATGACAATTTTCCATATTATTATTATTATTATTATTAAGTGGTTCTCTATAGCGCAGTACCCCAGCCCAGGGCTTATAGGCTCCCCGCACTTGACATCAAAATTAGCAATTACAGAACCGTATCTCCCTTAAAACAACAATGTGTGGGGGAAAAAGCTTGACCTCACCCACCCAAGTACTATCTATACCCAGCTGTCTGACCATGGACAGCACCCACCCAAGTCCTATCGATACCCAGCTGTTTGACCATGGACAGCACCAAGCAGCGTCTAGCATCTTTTATAAAGGTCTTAGAATAACCCTAGTCTTCCATATTTACAACCCACACACTACGTCTACGTCTACGTCTAACATCCACACCAACTTGACCAAGAGACTATTTGACACCAACGTCCAGCGTACCTTAAGACCCACATAAATAATTTCAGTCAGTAGTTGTTCTTTTTTTAATTTTATATTTGTGTAAACTTCACCGAAATGCGTGGTTTCCCATAAAACATCTTTTTCGAACATCCTCGCTACGCATCGCAGACTTAACTGATGATGACCATGTTTCAACGACTAAGTAGTGTATCAATGTTATCGTGATTGAAGATTTTTTACACAATGATTACACTCACCATTAATGCCCGCGGGTCAATGTTAGTATAATAACACTCGCCATTAAAGTACTGGGTAAAACATTAGTAAAATGGCACTCGCCATTAAAGTACTGGGTAAAACATTAGTATAATGGCACTCGCCATTAAAGTACTGGATAAAACATTAGTATAATGGCACTCGCCATTAAAGTACTGGGTAAAACATTAGTATAATGGCACTCGCCATTAAAGTACCGGGTAAAACATTAGTATAATGGCACTCGCCATTAAAGTACCGGGTAAAACATTAGTATAATGGCACTCGCCATTAAAGTACCGGGTAAAACATTAGTCTAGTATAATGGCACTCGCCATTAAAGTACTGGGTAAAACATTAGTATAATGGCACTCGCCATTAAAGTACTGGGTAAAACATTAGTATAATGGCACTCGCCATTAAAGTATTGGGTAAAACATTAGTATAATGGCACCCCCCCATTAAATTACTGGGTAAATAAAAAAGCAGTATAATAGCCCTCCCCACTAAAGTACAGGGTAAAACATTAGTACAATGACACTCACCATTAAAGTCCGGGTAATACATTAGGAAGTCCGTTCTTGAAGTGGTCAACACTGCCACAAATATATGGAGGGAAGTACTATCCTGGGTCCAGCTGGTCCAGTGACTGATCACGTGATAGTCACCTTTAAACTGAATCCACCTTACTCCAGTAATATCTCACATCCAGTGGATCACCTTGTCATTACTCGTGCAGCTTCTCATCCATTGTGAGTGCACTAATACTTAGAATTGTTGTTGTTTTTTTTTTTTCCAAATTCTTCTAACAGCAGACAAAATGATAGATGATAAATGTCACAATTCGTCGAATCTGAAAACATACCCCAGGGATATTGGTTCGACCAAGTCTATAAAGTCTCGATAAATCGATATCCCAAATAGAATCTCTAATCACAACCTGTATCAAAACATAATCGCGTCAGTTCAAACTGATAATACCAAAAAGCAACAACAACAACAACAACAATAACAGCGCTAAAAGAATGTGCTCAAGAGATTCTCGCTTGTTTAAAAAAAGAGAGATTTTAAACAAGTTAGCTCGTCGGTACTAAACGGTAGAATAATTGCAATATTTAATGATCTCCAAACTCTAAATCAGTCATCCGTAGAGACCGAGAGAATGCCCCGCAAATGAAATCATTAAGGGCCAGTGATTGCATTGGTGGGTCCTTAAAAGTCCAAAGACTGAAAAATGGCGAATTCGGCAGTCGGATATCCAGAACTTATCCACCCTAATCTTCTAGCCTATCTGTGATCGCAAACAAAGCCAAGTCGAGGCCCCCGCCCCCCCCCTCCCGGATAATCCCCATTTCTGTCCCACGCTGTTTGACAAAGGGATCACTCGGTACTTATTGAACTTTACATACAAACAGTTACGCATTCAAAGACGGAGGAAGCCTGGCTTACAAGAGTTTGGGGGGGGGGGCAGGAGGAGGAGGGTGTTACGACTCTTAGTATCTTACACGCAGGAACTTTATAATATACGCGCGACTGTTTCAACATTTGACAAGACGCAGTAGCAGATCAAACGGCGAGTATCGTTATCATTCGTTTAATCCGATGCCACATTCATTTGGACGAGGAGGGCGGACAGTTGACCACTCGGAATCAAGCTGATTACAAACGGTTGACCACAGTCCATGTAACAGGTGATAGGTGAATCGAACGACGCGACCTAACAATTGGAATATGTGTTCATACTAGTCAGGCCTTGGTTTTTTTTTTTTTTTCAAAATGACTTGTCGGAAAAAAAAGGAACAAGAAAAAAAACCCCACCAAAAACAACAAAGAACTTTTCAATGACAATTCTAAATAGGCAGTCTTCGAAATAACATTCGTTGGAACACGAAATAAGAAATTATCTGAGACGAGAAATGAATAAGATGTTTCACGATTCACACGCGTGCTTGACAATGCTACGACCACAATAGCGTTGACAAGCCAAGAACACACAATCAATTCACTGTGGTAGTAGACCTACTACACCTTCTACTCGGTCCTGACTGTAAAAAAAAACCAACCTCATCCACAACGATCCCGAAGCCGCGACTACGCCAACATCCAGAAATGCTAGAAATCCATCCGTACGAATATGATAATAAGAAGTTGACGGCACTGCCCCCCAGCAGACGTAGCCGTCGATTTTCCCCCCACAATCAGACGGCGTGAACCGCAGTAGGAAGGCGTGCAGTCGAATTCATTGGAGTTACTCCTTTCTTTCGATCTTTCTTTCTTTTTTCTTTTTTTTAAACAAGTAAAAGGAAAAAACTATTAATCATCCATCGGGCTGAGGGCCGGCCCACTTTCCACGGGGACGGGGGGGGGGGGGGGACAGAACGCCCCCTACGACGTTTATTTCCCTATCCCCCGGCGTAACAAAAGGAATTGGATCTGTTTTGTGGAATCTGGCGCTGACTGCGCGCGACGTCTGTCATTGGTTAAGCCGTGCCCCTTTGCAGGAGACATCTCGACGCTGATTGGCCGAGCGGATTGGATTCAGCACGTCGCTCACGCGGCGGCAAAGCGCTCTGGAAAGCTTCTTTCGTCTTCTTCTTCTTTTTTTTTTTNCTTCTTTTTTTTTTTTTTTTTTTTTCCTGTTCCCGATTCGCGGCAATAAAACAGAAGAAATGGGCAGCCGTCCGCTTGGAACCACGCGCACGGGAAAGGAAGGTTAGAGAGCTGCTCTCATTTTAAAAAAAAAATTCTTCTAATCGGTCGTAAATAGTCGTTTTTCTATATGATGGGGAGGGGAGCTAATTTCTATTTTGTATTATATTAGGGGAGCTAAATTTGTTTTTGTGTATAATATTAGGGGAGCTAAGTTTTTTTTGTTGTTTTTTTTGTTTTTTTTTTTTGGTAAAATATATGGGGAGGTAAGCCTAAGAGCAATACTCGGTAACGATTAATTTTTTTTATATATGAAGGGAGCTAAGTTTTGTTTTTTAATATGAAGGGAGCTAAGTTTTGTTTTTTAATATGAAGGGAGCTAAGTTTTGTTTTTTAATATGAAGGGAGCTAAGTTTTGTTTTTTAATTTGAAGGGAACTAAGTTTTGTTTTTTAATATGAAGGGAGCTAAGTTTTGTTTTTTAATATGAAGGGAGCTCAGTTTTGTTTTTTTTAATATGAAGGGAGCTAAGTTTTGTTTTTAAGCTTAACTTTAAATGGGGGAAGGGGAAAGAAAGCTCTATGTCATAGGTCAACACATGACGCGGAAACGACAACAAAACAACGGGAGGAGGTGTCAAACTCAAGTGGAGGGGGATGGAAAAGGGGGGGGGGTTGGAGATTAGGGAAAGAGGGAAAAAAATAGAGGTCCGTCGTTACCCCCTCCTCCTCCCCACCACACACACCTTTAAATTCATTATAGTTTTCATAAGTGGCTCATAATTCAAGAACGAAAGGTATACACAAAAAGTATACAAGTACACAAGCAAGTACAAGCGTACCATGTCCGTGGTTCACTAATCACTTCTCGCAGTGTCTCTGTACTGCGAGATTGTTTAGCTGAACATATCTACTAGAGACAATACCCATAAAGAGTGTTATATGCTGCTATAATGACGTAGGCAAGCTCAGACAGCAGAAACTGTTTAAAGAGCGCGCTGAGTGTTTATAATAGTGCGGGCGAATGTTTATAAGCCCAGGGAATGTGGGGGGGGGGGGGGGACTAAAAATCCGCGGCTCCGATATTAAACAAGCATACTGGCACATGGTGAGATATAGTGAGATATGGTGAACTATGGTGAGGTATGGTGAAATATGAGATTGGGTGAAATATAGTCAATATAGTCAGATATGGTGAGGTATACGGAAATATGATGAGATATAGTGAGATATGGTTAGGTATAGGGAGATATAGTGAGATATGGTGAGATATGGTGAAATTTATAATGAGGTATAGTGAGATATGGTTAGATGGTGAGATATGGTGAGAATTGGTGAGATATATAACGACACTAATAGATACAGTTTGGTGACGCTGTTCATGCTTTGAAATAAAAAAAACAGATTTGAACAAATCAATGTTTCTTTAAAAAACAAAAAAAAGTCTTTATTAAGTTCGAGTTAACTGTTTTAGCCGGCCACCCAGAGGCGTAGCGAGGGGGGGCATGGGGGACATATTCCCCGGGCGCCAGCTAGTTAGGGGCGCCAAAATGTTCTTTGATATTATTTTATTGATGAAAATAATGGGCTTGAGAGTGGAAAAAAAAGAAAAATGGGCGCTTTAAAATAGATCTTGTCCCCGGGCGCGAATCTTGTCCCCGGGCGCCAAACACCCTCGCTATGCCTCTGCGGCCACCCCCACCCCCCTCCCGTCAACCCTTTACATGTGTTTAAAGATTTTTTTTTTGAAAGGTTGCGAATGTGTGTTTAATGTTGCATGTCATTTAGATTGTATGTGGCATCTAGAATTGATCGTGACAAAACTTAGGATTTCCTGCACCATAAAATTGTTAAATTCAAGTGTTAATATAAATTGTTTCTTTTTTTTTTTTAAATAATTCAACCCACCACGATGCCAGCTCTGCAGTGTATTGGTGTATTGACAAAAAATGGTCGAAATGACGTCATAGGTGTAGGCATTCACTTAGCGTAACCACAACAACGAACACACAACGGGAGCATTCATTGTCTGATATGGAAGGGAGGATGGCCGAGTGAATTCAATGTCAATACGTCACAATATGTCGGCGGAACGGAGTAAAAAAAAAATTTAAGGGCATAAATTCCTACGACCTGTGACCTCTGACCTGATGGATTTGTAACTTTAGACCCATGCTTTCAGGAAGCACGTCAGAATGTAGCTTTTGTCAGAATTTAGATGGTGTCAGAATTAAGCTTTTGTCAGAATTTAGCTGGTGTCAGAATTTAGCTTTTGTCAGAATTTAGCTGGTGTCAGAATTAAGCTTTTGTCAGAATTTAGCTGGTGTCAGAATTTAGCTTTTGTCAGAATTTAGCTTTTGTCAGAATTTAGCTTTTGTCAGAATTTAGCTGGTGTCAGAATTTAGCTTCTGTCAGAATTTAGCTGTTGTCAGAATTTAGCTTTTGTCAGAATTTAGCTTTTTGAACAAGGAATATGTTTTTTATTTATAAAATAGTGATAAAAAAATTATTAAGAGAACAATTATAGGGGTAGATCTAATATGACAGCGTTAGGTAAAAGTAACAATAAAAAAAACAAAAACGATTTTACTCACCAGCCCATGAACCGGGTAAGAACAATCCAATCAAGATACTTTTTTTCTTTCCAGCAAATAAGCCTAAATAACTTAATATATTTATATAACCCAAAGTATGAGGAATGTTTTCTTGTAATGGCTCAAAAAATCGCTAAGTCATGAATGAATTTTTCTCAACACAAGTGTCTTATTTAACTTATTTATTGAGCACTTTCAGAGCGCTCGTATGTATCCATGCTATAAAATATTAGCCTGCTCACAGCGCTCTGATGTCCTCAAATCTAGTTCAAGAAAAAATGTATTGAAAAGGTTCTTGTACCTAAATATTAAAACGATATTTAAAAAAAATTAATTTCAAAATTCCACCCAAAGAGTGAGGCAGACTATCTTGAAGAAATGTTCCAAAAGTTAATTAATAAATAAAAATAGCTATACCGGTCCGGAACACAAATATTGACCCATATTTAAGAACTTTTATAAACAAATCCTCTTCATTTCATGAGTACTAGTATTAGTACTATAAGTCTCCATTGACTCCGAGCCATTGAGCCATTGTTTTCCTTCGAGTCCAATGAGTCAACAATACAAATTAATTTAGCTTGCTTCTCCGGTATGTCGTACATTCTAAATCTTGAGCGAGCACAGTCCGAACATTTGTGTCAGTGCAACTTGTTGAAGTTGAAGCCATGACAATCAGCTGATGTCCGTTTACAATTTTTAAAACGTGAAAAATAACACACAAAAACGAGCCAAATTTACACTTGACGTGGGCGAATCCGCCAGAAATGGTAAAAAGAAAGGAAGCTGACGCTCTTCTAAATAAAAGTTTAGAAAGTTGTAAATAAACTATTTGACTGTAAAAGTTGAAACACGGAAGGCAGTGAAACAATCCGGTGATGATGATGACGCACTCTTGGCGGAGGAACCGTATCGAATGGGGTGAATTGATCGGGTCCGTGACTCGTCACACGTTGAGACATTGTCTCAGAAGTGATTAATTATAAATGAACAGGCTGTCTTTTTCCAATCTGTTTGTTGTTGGACAGCATCTTTCATTTGTCGCGTTTTTGTTTTTGTTTGTGTGTGTTCATTTCTGATGAAGTTTTGTGCCTGGTGTGCGTGAACAGTTGTCATACACACCGTATATCGAAATCCCAGCACCAGAGCCCTTAGTGGTGGCCAACACGCTGCACACATGAGAGTGATGGTCTGTGCCAGTGTTTCCCAAAAATTCGAGGACCCCGGAGCCTTACGGTCCGGTGCCGGTCCGAACAGATGATCTTGTAACAGATGACATAAAAGAGCTTGTAACAGCCAGCATAAAAGAGCTTGTAACAGCCAACATAAATGACTTTGTAACAGCCAACATAAAAGACTTTGTAACAGCCAACATAAATGACTTTGTAACAGCCAACGTAAAAGACTTTGTAACAGCCAACATAAATGACTTTGTAACAGCCAACATAAATGACTTTGTAACAGCCAACATAAATGACTTTGTAACAGCCAACATAAATGACTTTGTAACAGCCAACATAAATGACTTTGTAACAGCCAACATAAATGACTTTGTAACAGCCAACATAAATGACTTTGTAACAGCCAGTATAAAAGACCCTGTAACAGTCAGCGTTTGATGATAATAATAACAAGTAAATTAGCCCCACCCCCCACCCCCACGCGCGTTGGCTGATCGCGGATAAACAAAATATATAACTACATATGTAAGGGGTGCAATATAGAGATGAACATAATTCATAAATCCGGCACCGGTCCCTGGTGCAATTGGAAAAATATCCACCGGTCCCTGGTGCAGTTGGAAACATATCCACCGGTCCCTGGTGCAGTTGGAAACATATCCAACGGTCCCTAGTGCAGTTGGAAACATATCCAACGGTCCCTGGTGCAGTTGGAAACATATCCAACGGTCCCTGGTGCAGTTGGAAACATATCCAACGGTCCCTGGTGCAGTTGGAAACATATCCACCGGTCCCTGGTTTAATTGGAAAAATATCCACCGGTCCCTGGTGCAGTTGGAAACATATCCAACGGTCCCTGGGGGCTGGGTTTGTAATCAAGGGGATGGGGGAATGGTTGACTTTGACATCCCTCGGAAGGGAATGTTTGCTGCCCCATCCCCAGGGCCAGCTACACACTAAACACATAGTACAATGCTACAATGTTTTAGGCCTCAGGGCCAGCTACACACTAAACACATAGTACAGTACTACAATGTTTTCTGGCTCAGGGCCAGCTACACACTAAACACATAGTACAGTACTACAATGTTTTCTGCCTCAGGGCCAACTACACACTAAAAACATAGTACAGTACTACAATGTATTCTGCCTCAGGGCCAGCTACACTTACACACTAAACACATAGTGCAGTACTACAATGTTTTCTGCCTCAGGGCCAGGTACACACTAAACACATAGTACAGTACTACAATGTTTTCTGGCTCCGGGCCAGCTACACACTAAACACATAGTGCAGTACTACAATGTTTCTGCCTACACTTACACACTAAACACATAGTACAGTACTACAATGTTTTCTGGCTCAGGGCCAGCTACACTTACACACTAAACACATAGTGCAGTACTACAATGTTTTCTTCCTCAGGGCCAGCTACACACTAAACACATAGTACAGTACTACAATGTTTTCTGGCTCAGGGCCAGCTACACTTACACACTAAACACATAGTGCAGTACTACAATGTTTTCTTCCTCAGGGCCAGCTACACACTAAACACATAGTACAGTACTACAATGATTTCTGGCTCAGGGCCAGCTACACTTACACACTAAACACATAGTGCAGTACTACAATGTTTTCTGCCTCTGGGCAAGCTACACTTACGCCCTAAACACATAGTGCAATACTACAATGTTTTCTGCCTCAGGGCCAGCTACACTTACACACTAAGCACAGTGCAGTACTACAATGTTTTCTGCCTCAGGGCCAGCTACACTTACAAACTAAACACATAGTACAGTACTACAATAAACACACAGTGCAGTACTGCAATGTCCCGTATCACCAACTTCACTAACATAAATATCTGTATTCTCTTGGCGGCCTGCGCCAATGTCTTAAGTAAATACTCCAGAGTGTCAGGCCGCACCCTGTACGAGACCTGGAGTCCAGTGCTCTCTGCCAACACTGTCACGGTCTGCGGGTGGATGCTACAACCCAGGCTAGTGTGCTGTTTGGGCAGGACGACTCGGAATTGTTTGATAAACAACCTGGCAGACGATAGTGGACGCTCTCACCGACTCGCTGACGTCACTTCCTCTGTTGGTCCAACTATAGTGCATGACCACATTTAATTAAACCTCGGAGAATGAATGCTTATAAATATAAGGGACTGTCTCTATAGTTGGCTCTATAGTCTATATCAGTGGTCGGCAAACGCATGAGTCAAAAGAGCCAAAAATCAGCAGCAGGACGATTTTTAAAAGAATTTGAGAGCCAAATTTCTTTTCAAGAACCTGTCAAGAACCATGTTTTTCGGAGTCAAAAACCGATTTGTAGCCGACTGGCCTAGCCGCACTCAGGTCGCTAAGGAGTCGCATGAGGCTAACCTGCCGCGATTTGCCGACCACTGGTCAGTATGAATGACGAAAGCTGTGTTTTCTCAAAACTAATTCATTAATTTGAAACGGGCAGACGACTGGCGTATAAAGGGTTGGAGTGGGCGGTACTTTTTAAATTTATATTGGATCATCCAATGTCAGGGGGTGTTATATAATGGTTTGCTAGACTACATCGCACGCACTCCCTCGGTGCTTGAGACTACATCGCACACACTCCCTCAGTTCTTAAGACTACATCGCACGCACTCCCTCAGTTCTTAAGACTACATCGCACACACTCCCTCAGTTCTTAAGACTACATCGCACGCACTCCCTCGGTGCTTGAGACTACATCGCACACACTCCCTCAGTTCTTAAGACTACATCGCACGCACTCCCTCAGTTCTTAAGACTACATCGCACACACTCCCTCAGTGCTTGAGACTACATTGCACGCACTCCCTCAGTTCTTAAGACTACATCGCACGCACTCCCTCAGTTCTTAAGACTACATCGCACACACTCCCTCAGTTCTTAAGACTACATCGCACACACTCCCTCAGTTCTTAAGACTACATCGCACACACTCCCTCAGTTCTTAAGACTACATCGCACGCACTCTCTTAGTACTGGAGACTACATCGCACGCACTCCCTCAGTGCTTGAGACTACATCGCACGCACTCCCTCAGTGCTTGAGACTACATCGCACGCACTCCCTCAGTTCTTAAGACTACATCGCACGCACTCTCTTAGTACTGGAGACTACATCGCACGCACTCCCTCAGTGCTTGAGACTACATCGCACGCACTCCCTCAGTGCTTGAGACTACATCGCACGCACTCCCTCAGTTCTTAAGACTACATCGCACGCTCTCTCTTAGTACTGGAGACTACATCGCACGCACTCTCTTAGTGCTAGAGAATACATTGCACGCACTCCCTCAGTGATAGAGACTACATCGCACTCTTTCCCTCAGTGCTTGAGACTACATCGCACGCATTCCCTCAGCTCTTGAGACTACATCGCATGCACCCTATGTTTGGTGAAGACACACTCCCACTGTGTCGTGTGTGAAGACACACTCCCACTGTGTCGTGGGAGTGTGTCTTGCACCAACTTAACCCGCTGTTGCCGTCACGTGCTAGTACAACTACACAACTGACCCATTGCTGGACTCGGAAGGTCGGGCGCACCGCTCACACGAGCAGAACTCATTATGGAAGTTTCCCTCACCTGCACCCTCCCCCCCCTCCATGACGCATCCCGAAGCTGTCTCCACATGTTTGGGAGCACCCCGCTTTGAGTGTATACTCATTTCATATGGACTGCGNAATTGGGCAGGTGCAAAAAGGGGGGGGGTGGAGATTGCCCCGGAAACAATCTGCAGCTAATCTTGTTTATCTGATTTATACAAGGATGTGGGGGGGGGGGTGCAACCCATTTTTTGTGTGAAGGGTGGGGGGGGGGTGTTGATGGGCATGTCAGGGGGAGAATGGCTGCAGCATGTTTGATTCTGTCAACACGTACAGCAAAACTTTTCAACAATGGCTATTCATGGACATCTCTCGAGCGAGAGAGGATGGTATAAGCGTTTAGCAAATGGAGCACTTGTCATACACATGACAGTACACTGTCTTCCATATTACAGTACACCGTCTTACGTATTAGCGTACACCTTCTTCCATCGCACAGTACACCGTCTTCCATATTGCAGTACAGTGTCTTACATATTGCAGTACAGTGTCTTACATATTACAGTACAGTGTCTTACATATTACAGTACAGTGTCTTACATATTACAGTACAGTGTCTTACATATTACAGTACACCGTCTTCCATATTACAGTACACCGTCTTCCACATTACAGTACACCGTCTTCCACATTACAGTACACCGTCTTCCCCATTACAGTACACCGTCTTCCATATTACAGTACACCCTCAGTGGCGCAGGAAGAGGAGGCGGCCGTTCCGCGTGGCATCTTTTCCTGTTTAGGCATGGGCGGCTTTTTGACCAACTGATGAGTTGTTGTTGTGGTAGGGGGCTGCAAAAATCTTGGCCCACACTGGGCGGCACTAACGCTAGCTACGCCACTGAGTACGTTTCCGTACATCTCTACACGTCGATGCCTAATGCCGTACATTTCTGTACATTGTTTCATATTGCCGTACATTTGTGTACATTGTTTCCTATTTTCGTACATTTCTGTACATTGTTGCCTACTGCCTTACAGTTCTCTAGATTGTTGCCTACTGTCGTACAGTTCTCTAGATTGTTGCCTACTGTCGTACATTTCCGTACATTTCTGTACATTGTTGCCTACTGTCGTACATTTCTGTACATTGTTGCCTACTGTCATACAGTTTAAGAAAGAAAAACACAACCAGAGGAGAACCGATGTATTGTTGTTGCTTTTTTAAAAAATCAATTTCATTTCATTGTAGATGGTCCTATCACAAGATGTCACATCATTGTAGATGGTCCTATCACAAGATGTCACATCATTGTAGATGTTCCTATCACAAGATGTCACATCATTGTAGATGGTCCTATCACAAGATGTCACATCATTGTAGATGGTCCTATCACAAGATGTCACATCATTGTAGATGGTCCTATCACAAGATGTCACATCATTGTAGATGGTCCTATCACAAGATGTCACATCATTGTAGATGGTCCTATCACAAGATGTCACATCATTGTAGATGGTCCTATCACAAGATGTCACATCATTGTAGATGGTCCTATCACAAGATGTCACATCATTGTAGATGGTCCTATCACAAGATGTCACATCATTGTAGATGGTCCTATCACAAGATGTCACATCATTGTAGATGGTCCTATCACAAGATGTCACATCATTGTAGATGGTCCTATCACAAGATGTCACATCATTGTAGATGGTCCTATCACAAGATGTCACATCATTGTAGATGGTCCTATCACAAGATGTCACATCATTGTAGATGGTCCTATCACAAGATGTCACATCATTGTAGATGGTCCTATCACAAGATGTCACATCATTGTAGATGGTCCTATCACAAGATGTCACATCATTGTAGATGGTCCTATCACAAGATGTCACATCATTGTAGATGGTCCTATCACAAGATGTCACATCATTGTAGATGGTCCTATCACAAGATGTCACATCATTGTAGATGGTCCTATCACAAGATGTCAC
Source organism: Lymnaea stagnalis (assembly GCA_964033795.1). NCBI lineage: Eukaryota > Metazoa > Mollusca > Gastropoda > Lymnaeidae > Lymnaea > Lymnaea stagnalis. The sequence continues at coordinate 328,745 of CAXITT010000395.1, read as the reverse complement.
ATCATTGTAGATGGTCCTATCACAAGATGTCACATCATTGTAGATGGTCCTATCACAAGATGTCACATCATTGTAGATGGTCCTATCACAAGATGTCACATCATTGTAGATGGTCCTATCACAAGATGTCACATCATTGTAGATGGTCCTATCACAAGATGTCACATCATTGTAGATGGTCCTATCACAAGATGTCACATCATTGTAGATGGTCCTATCACAAGATGTCACATCATTGTAGATGGTCCTATCACAAGATGTCACATCATTGTAGATGGTCCTATCACAAGATGTCACATCATTGTAGATGGTCCTATCACAAGATGTCACATCATTGTAGATGGTCCTATCACAAGATGTCACATCATTGTAGATGGTCCTATCACAAGATGTCACATCATTGTAGATGGTCCTATCACAAGATGTCACATCATTGTAGATGGTCCTATCACAAGATGTCACATCATTGTAGATGGTCCTATCACAAGATGTCACATCATTGTAGATGGTCCTATCACAAGATGTCACATCATTGTAGATGGTCCTATCACAAGATGTCACATCATTGTAGATGGTCCTATCACAAGATGTCACATCATTGTAGATGGTCCTATCACAAGATGTCACATCATTGTAGATGGTCCTATCACAAGATGTCACATCATTGTAGATGGTCCTATCACAAGATGTCACATCATTGTAGATGGTCCTATCACAAGATGTCACATCATTGTAGATGGTCCTATCACAAGATGTCACATCNTTTTTTTTTTTTCCCCCCCCCCCCCCCCACCAATCCTTTCTTTCTCTCTCTTTAAAAAAAAAAATCACCTTTCGATTTGTTTCATTTTGTGTTGTGTTGTGTGTGCGTGCGTGTGTGTTTGTGTGTGTGTGTGTGTTTGTGTGTGTGTGTGTGGTGAAAACTAGACATTTTACTTGTCTGGTATGAGCCCAGGTTACACGCCGAGTCAATAATTAGAAAGTGTTATTTTCTTTACCTCCATTAAAAGGAAACACACAAAAAGAGAGACAGTCTATTCTTCAATTTGTAAAAAAAAAAAGAAAAGCAGGTTGCTTTATTTTATTTGCGTACAGAATTTGTTTGAAAATGGAAATTAATGATTGTAACACATCTACTCTGACATGGCGTGGGAGTTTATTTCTTATGCTGTGGGTTATGTCAGTAGTATGGTTACTTATGTTATGTCGATATTTCAGGATGCCGACTAAGGCTTCTTCATTCTTCCACTTATTATCCGGGCACGCAAATAAGAATACTGAATCCTGGTTAAACTTACAGTACTTTATTGAACACACTTTATACTGATAATATTAATAAATAATCCTTGCATGAATGTAATTTCACATATATATCTATAGTATTCCATCATTAAGAAAGACACGTCCTCACACTACTATAACTCAGCTCAACTGTACTACATCTCAACTCTAACTCAACTCCGACTAACTCTTGCGCTCAGCTCTCCTTATCTCAGTCAACTCATACTTTACCACCAGCAAAGCGTGGAAAACAACCGCTCTGACAAAAACATAATTTTACTCTCCAAAAACGTGGAGCTCACATTTGCATCTCAAAATACAATCCATTGATTGTCTCTCCCCGTGGAAAAAAACATGATCAACACTATTCACTGTTCACTCATGCTACCTCTCTGTTTTCATGTGAAAACATAGTCCGTTACAATGATAAATACTATAAAAAACTTTTTTTTTTTTTTGTTTTTTGTTTAGAAGTCTGCGCTAACAAAACACCAAAATCTCCAAAGATTTGGACTCTCCCTAAAGTCTTCTTTCTATGCGCGCACTTAGAACCCGAAGCCTTAATATTTTTTTTAGTGTAACGCGTCCAGTCATGCGTGCAAGCTAAGGAAATACCAATTTTTGATTTGTTTTTAAAATATTATTTAATTTTTATTCTTGATTTAAAAAAAAAAAAAATGAGCTACCAAAGTTCAAATGAGCCAGCCGACGATTGACAAACTGTTTAATTGTGTGTTACAAACTGTTTAATTTTGTGTTGACCTGTTCAAACCCGAACGAATATGTTTTAGTGAGCGCCCACAGCCTGCTGCGCACTTCCTTTAGATCATGTTCATTCTGTCAGTTCAACGCAACGTCATCTCACAAAATTATTATTATTTTTTTTTTAAATACCATGGGAAAGTTACGAAGAGCAAAATATTCTCATAAAACGATCTACTGTCACGTCTGCACCATATTTGATTAATTTTGTTGTTGCTGTTGTTGTTGTTTTTTTTTGTATTGTTTACTGCAGCTAAATAGTGGGATGAATGACAACTCCGTGACGTTTGACACGAATGACGTCTCCGTGACTTTGACACGAATGACGTCTCCGTGACGTTTGAAACGAATGAATTCTCCATGACATTTGACAGGAATGACGTCTCCGTGAAGTTTGACACGAATGACGTCTCCGTGACTTTTGACACGAATGACGTCTCCGTGACTTTTGACACGAATGACATCTCCGTGACGTTTGACAGGAATGACATCTCCGTGACGTTTGACAGGAACGGTGTCATCGTGACACTTGACACGCCTTATACGGATTAGGACTGGGTGAAATGATTCTTCTTTTTTGTTAAAGCAAAACGACCAACAGGGGGGGGGGGGCGAGCTGCAGAAATGTACACAGGACGTCTGCAGAAATGTACACAAGGCGAGCTGCAGAAATGTACGCAGGACGTCTGCAGAAATGTACACAGGGCGAGCATCAGAAATGTACACAGGACGTCTGCAGAAATGTACACAGGACGTCTGCAGAAACGTACACAGGGCGAGCTGCAGAAATGTACACAGGACGTCTGCAGAAATGTACAATGACGCGCTTTCGCGTCAGACCAGGTGTCATTTTGTAATGTACTGTGGTTTGTTGCCATGGAGACGCAGTGCCCCTTTTGAAGTGGCCCGAAGACAGCAAAAAGCTGTCAAATATAAACATTTGCGTGACATACCTTTGAAGCCCGTGTACAAGAATCTGTCAGTGTACAAACACCACACGGTCGTGTTCGGCTGTCTTTTTTTTTTTTTTTTTTTTTTTGTTGTTCCCCCACTGGGGCGATAGCTGTGCGCCTTTGCGGTTTTGTTGGGGGAAATCTGGTGAACTCGTGTGTTCCTTCTCGCCTTGCGTGACTTGCGGTAATTATCGGTGTCTTGAAGTCTGTATTTACCAGGGGGCTAGGAAGTTATAAGAAAGGACTATGTGCGATGTCATGGATATGCCTAGAGTCGGCACCCTGGTGGTTTCCCCAGCACGCCCGTTGTTTACACACACACACACACACACACACACTGATCGGTTGATTTCCTTTGATTTACGATGTCTAGAACTCTATCTTCACATCCCTACGTTTCATGCTAAACGTAGGACTTAACTAATACATTGACTGACACATGGGAATTTTGAAAAAAATTTCTATCCACTTATTCAGCACATTTTCCGATATTATTTATCGCTCAATGCTATTTCCCATACTTCCATACTTTTCCCCATGATTTCATATTATTTTCAAATCCCATATTTTCTCACATAGCCTACCCCATGCTTCTTTACTATTTATCATACTTCCTTAATATTTCCCATACTACCTTACTATTTTCCATAATTCCTTAGTATTTCCCAAAATTTCGTTATTATTTCCCATACTCCCTTACTTTTTCCCAATTTTCTAACACTCCCTTACTATTTTCAATACTTCCAATATATTTCCCATGATTCCATATTATTTTTTAAACCCTAAATTACCTCCCTAACCATTTCTCATACTTTGTAACCATTTCCCATGCTCCGTTACTTTTTCCCGTAATCTATACTAATCTCCCAATCTCTTTATTATTTTCACCTATTTTTCCTAAACAATACATCCTAATCTCATGCCACAATACAGTCTTGCTAATCTCATGCTACAATACAGTATCGCTAATCTCATACTACAATACAGTCTTGCTAATCTCATGCTACAATACAGTATTGCTAATCTCATGCTACAATACAGTCTTGCTAATCTCATGCTACAATACAGTATTGCTAATCGCATACTACAATGGTAAAAAAAAGTTCAAGGTCGCGTGATTGATACGTTAAAGTTAAACTACCTTTGTGGCAGATATAAGAAGAAGAAAATACCTACAACTATATTACCGGTAAGTAAATTGGATACAGATTGCAGTTTTCTCGAAACATTCAAGTTCTGTGATTTAAACACGTAGACCGGACACAGAGCCTATGAAAGCACACACACACCACCTCGGGGGGGGGGGGGG
>CAXITT010000395.1:304240-319348 GCA_964033795.1 Lymnaea stagnalis | reverse complement strand
ATTGATTTTGATAAAGTGATTGACAGGTTTTGAAGCTTAAAAGACAAGGAAAGGAAGATTTAAAATAAGGTATATTTAATGAACAAAAAAAAAAAATAAAAAAAAAATAATAAAAAAATAAAAAGATAATAATAAAAACACACAATAAATTATCGTTGCTTCAGTTCTCAAATACATTGACCTCCTGACCTTCAATCATTTTGTTTTTGTTCTTGTCATTTTTACACTGTGGACTTATTTTAACAAGAAGAAATCCATCGAAGAAGTCAGGGTAGGGGGGGTGGGAGGGGGGCGACACCATGAGTTTACCGCACCGGGTGGCACCAACCCTAGCTACGCCACTGCTTAACATGCAACTCTTTAAACAAGATAGTTTTAAAAAGTAAAATTTAAAAAAAAAATGCACCGCTCTCTGCTGGGCTCGTAAGTTTTTAATTACAATTTTCCTCCGAAGTTTCCCAGTAAAAAGATTTCTGGTGTCAAGGTGCACGACACAGGTCTACAGGTAACAGGTCATCCCCGACACATTGGTGTCAAGGTACATGACACAGATCTACAGGTAACAGTTCATCGCCGACACATTGGTGTCAAGGTACACGACACAGATCTACAGGTAACAGCTCATCCCCGACACATGGTGTCAAGGTACACGACACAGGTCTACAGGTAACAGCTCATCCCCGACACATGGTGTCAAGGTAAACGACACAGATCTACAGGTAACAGCTCTTCCCCGACACATGGTGTCAAGGTAAATGACAGAGATCTACAGGTAACAGCTCATCCCCGACACATGGTGTCAAAGTACACGACACAGATCTACAGGTAACAGCTCATCCCGACACATGGTGTCAAGGTGCATGAAACAGGTCTACAGGTAACAGCTTATCGCCAAGTTGGGGGAGGGGTGGTTGGGGATCAGCCAGAATGTCTTGTCATCGGCATTGAGTCTATGGGCCAAGTCTCAGCACGGTAGGTTGACGGGAAGTGGGTCAGTCAGCCATCCGAAAATTTGCGCCAGAAAGAAACACACCAACAAAATGTGAGTTGACATTAAGGATTTAAAAATGACGAAAGTTGAAAGGAAGGTCTGAAAATATATTTCCCCTAAAACACGTGATCTATTGATACTCGCGCTTTCAGGGGGAAAACTATTTCAAGGGAAATACTTGGCATAGAAGATCAACTCCTTCGTTTCAATTTCAAGTCTTAAAAAGTAACAGCGCACTTTTAAATGCTGGTTGGTGTAAACAATGTTTGTCCAGTTTGGAATTTAAAAAAAAAAAAAAATTTCAATAGTGGTGTGCCGCGGATATCTGGTAGGGGGGCAAGGCGTGCCGTGGATATCTGGGAATGGTCTAAGTGTGCTGCGGATGTCTGTGAATGGTCAAAGTGTGCCGCGGATATCTGGGAAAGGTCTAGGCGTGCCGCGGATAATTTGACACACAATCCAAAGTGACTTTAGAGCACATAATTTTTTATGTTTATGTTTGGTATCGAAGGTATCAATTATTTCCAAATTTGTCCAAATTTTTTTGTTTTTTCTTTTCCTAACCCAATTCCAGAATTGCATTTGTGAAACGGGGAAAAAAAAATGTTAGACGATGACACTACACACATGACTCCCATTGACACTGATATTATGACTCCTAATGACACTCATTATGTGACATATTTGTTATAAATTCGTCTGGGAATCCGTTAATGATTTGGTTGTATTTTTGTTGTTTTTTTTAAATTTTTTTTAGGAATGGCATTTGAAATTTGTTTCCCATTCGCTGAATTGTAATCCAAATTAGAGGGCAACAATGGCCCCTTGGTTCTAAACTAAGTGGTCATTCCTTCAATTCGGACACTGTGCGACCACAGCTACCAGTGGGACCCTGTAGTCCCGAGCATCACTAAATGTACTTTGGGGGCGGTACCCCATTTACTCTATGAGAGGTTCACTGCCGTTCAACTCGAAGGTTGCGCAGTGTGGCCGCACTGGTTTCTGGGTGAGCCGTCCCGCTTGAGTTTTGAAAGGGGTTTCCCCAGAAATGAAGGCTTGCAGTGGTTCCCAGCCTTTCGACATGAGATGAACGTCTGGGGAACCGTCGGCATCGCGTTCGTTTCCTTAATGACGTAGTTGTGTGTGTGTGTGTGTGTGTGTGTGTGTGTGTGTGTGTGTGTGTGTGAGTGTGAGTGTGAGTGTGTGAGTGTAAAGATTGGACTCGGGGAATCACAAGACGCAAAAGTTGAGACAACTTTATAACAAATTTATTACAAAGAATAATTCTGTACATATGTATGTATGGCTGTGAAGCTGTCTTCAAAGGCGCGGTATATATGGCTGTAAGGCTGTGTTCATTGGCGCTAAATATATGGCTGTAACATGTGTTCATTAGGCGCGGTATGTATATCTGTAAGTAACGCTGTGTTCAATAGGCGAGGTATGTATATCTGTAAGTAACGCTGTGTTCAATAGGCGCGGTATGTATATCTGTAAGTAACGCTGTGTTCAATAGGCGCGGTATGTATATCTGTAAGTAATGCTGTGTTCAATAGGCGCGGTATGTATATCTGTAAGTAAAGCTGTGTTCAATAGGCGCGGTATGTATATCTGTAAGTAATGCTGTGTTCAATAGGCGAGGTATGTATATCTGTAAGTAACGCTGTGTTCAATAGGCGAGGTATGTATATCTGTAAGTAAAGCTGTGTTCAATAGGCGCGGTATGTATATCTGTAAGTAACGCTGTGTTCAATAGGCGAGGTATGTATATCTGTAAGTAACGCTGTGTTCAATAGACGAGGTATGCATATCTGTAAGTAATGCTGTGTTCAATAGGCGAGGTATGTGTATCTGTAAGTAATGCTGTGTTCAATAGGCGCGGTATGTATATCTGTAAGAAACGCTGTGTTCAATAGGCGAGGTATGTATATCTGTAAGTAACGCTGTGTTCAATAGGCGAGGTATGTATATCTGTAAGTAATGCTGTGCTCAATAGGTGCGGTATGTATATCTGTAAGTAACGCTGTGTTCAATAGGTGAGGTATGTATATCTGTAAGTAATGCTGTGTTCAATAGGCGCGGTATGTATATCTGTAAGTAATGCTGTGTTCAATAGGCGAGGTATGTATATCTGTAAGTAATGCTGTGCTCAATAGGTGCGGTATGTATATCTGTAAGTAACGCTGTGTTCAATAGGTGAGGTATGTATATCTGTAAGTAATGCTGTGTTCAATAGGCGCGGTATGTATATCTGTAAGTAACGCTGTGTTCAATAGGCGAGGTATGTATATCTGTAAGTAATGCTGTGTTCAATAGGCGCCGTATGTATGGATTGTTTGGTGGGCTATTACTAGTTTAAATATTACATCTAATTTATGTTCCCAAGTAGCAACAGTCAACCCAAATTTTAAACTTTTTCATTTTTATAGCAGTTACATTTTCTCAAGCGGTTTACCAGAAAAGTAATACAAGAAAGAGACACAATATCACAGAGAGAAAAGAATTCTTTTTGGTTAGAGAAAATAATTATATTTTAGAAAGTAATTATGTCTTGGAGCTAAAGGATTGTAATAAAGGAGATAAAAGGATTATATCTCGAAAAGAAAGGGATTATATATCGACTAGAAATGGATTATATCTCGAATAGAAAGTGATTATATAACATTATTAAACAGCAAAAGATGTGAATGTATGTGACGTTATAACTGTGTACGTTGCTTGCATTAATGAAAAGTGCTCTCAATTGGACACCAGGGGTCGCTGACATCTGTTGGAGACCTAGGGTTGCTGTCATCAGTTGGAAACTCGGAAAAGGGTGTTGGGGTTGGGGGGGGGGGGTCAATGCCACCATTTTGACACTTGGGGTCGCTGTCATCAGTTGGAAACTCGGAAAAGGGTGTGGGGGGTCAATGTCACCATTTTGACTCTTGGTGTCACTTGTCATCATTTGGAAACCAAGGGTCGCTGGCATCAGTTGGAAACCAAGGTTCACTGGCATCAGTTGGAAACGAAGGGTCGCTGGCATCAGTTGGGAGCCAAGGGTCGCTGGCATCAGTTGGAAACCAAGTGTCGCTGGCATCAGTTGGAAACCAAGGGTCGCTGGCATCAGTTGGAAACCAAGGGGCACTGGCATCAGTTGGGAGCCAAGGGTCGCTGGCATCAGTCGGAAACCAAGGGGCGCTGGCATCAGTTGGGAGCCAAGGGTCGCTGGCATCAGTTGGAAAACAAGGGTCACTGTCATCAGTTGGACACTTGGGGTCGCTGTCACCGAGAATAACAACATCTGAAGAGGAGGACGTCCTCAGAAAGTGTCACTCTTTGCACTCTTGGGGACCCAGCCCAAGCAGCGCTATCCGCCGAGTGGCGTATACATAGCTGTTGACGTGAAACTTAAGGTCAAAATTGTTTATGCAACTAAATTTAACCCACCCCAAAGGCACGACATTAGGAAACATGTAAAACTGCTCCTCGCATCTCCCATTTATCTGACATAAAATGTCCAACGGACAGTCTTCTTCTCTTTGAATTGTCCATAAATTTCTCTGTTTAATTACCTTATGGTGAACGTCTCCCATAGGACCAATCATCGTCCCGCGTCTCACAGCCTCGTCAGGTTGTTCCACTGGACCCTGGCCAACGAACACAGGATTTAGGGGCCATTCCTGTTCAATGGATAAGATAAACTGTGGGGCGACATAGAAGACAGGCTGTGAGGTAACATAGAAGACGGGCTGTAAGGCAACATAGAAGATAGGTTGTGAGGCAGCATAGAAAATAGATTATGATTCAACACAAAGAAGATAGCCTGTGAAGGAAGGCAGCAGTGACTAGTGACTAGCTCATCTTAAGAAAAACACCTTTCTATCGTTCTTTCAATTTTCTATACTTTCCTTTCATTATCCGTTTGCTCATTCTATTTTCCTGCTCGTTTATTCTCTTCACTTTCATTTTTTAAAAAAATGCTTTTATTTTCATTCTTGTCCTTATTCATTTCGTTTTCTTCTTCCATAAAACTTTCAATTTTTTCATAACTTCTTTCTTTAGTGGTATTTTTATTTTCCCTGTTCGTCTTATCATTGCCATATTTAGTTGATCTGTTTCCGTTCGTCAAAGATTTCGTATCTGTAGAAATATGAGCTTTCAATTATTTACTTGTGGTTTAACATAGAGATTTCGTATCTCATGTAGAAATGTGTGCTTTCAATTATTTACTTGTGGTTTAACATAGAGATTTCGTATCTCATGTAGAAATGTGTACTTTCAATTATTCGCTTGTGTTTAACATAGAGATTTCGTATCTCATGTAGAAATGTGTGCTTTCAATTATTCGCTTGTGTTTAACATTTAACATAGAGATTTTATATCTGTAGAAATGTGTGCTTTCAATCATTCAATTGTGTTTAACATAGAGATTTCGTAACTATAGAAATGTGTGCTTTCATTTATTCACCTGCGTTTCAACATAGAGATAGGGGACACTTTTCCAACAACGAATTTGAATGACACTATTAGCAAAGTTGACATCAGGCCCCGACAGATCTCATTCTGTGTCAGAGATTGAAAGACACTGGTTCCACACCAACCACCCACACACATGAAAAACAAACACACACAAACATGCACACTTCACCACGATGACCAGTACAGACTCGCCATTGGTTTCCATAGATGTGACGCCCCCTTCCCCCGTTCCCATGGAAACGATAACATGGAGATTCTATTGCGCCCCCCCCCCACTCTCTTGCCTTAATGGTTTTTGGAACAGTCGGCCCTACTCTGCCAGCCTCGCCATCACATTATTAGAGGCGCTGTAGATTGAAAGACACTGGTTCCACACCAACCACCCACACCCATGAAAAACAAACACACACAAACATGCACACTTCACCCCGATGACCAGTACAGACTCGCCATTGGTTTCCATAGATGTGACGCCCCCTTCCCCCGTTCCCATGGAAACGATAACATGGAGATTCTATTGCGCCCCCCCCCCCACTCTCTTGCCTTAATGGTTTTTGGAACAGTCGGCCCTACTCTGCCAGCCTCGCCATCACATTATTAGAGGCGCTGCCCATGCGGACACTCAGTTCTGGACACTGACCAGTAGAATTGGACTTGTCAATGCGATAATTTATGTCCAGGAGGATTAATGAGAGGTACTAACTGCCCTCTTAGTGTTTGAGTGTGTGTGTGGGGAGGGGGTGGTCCATTTTTTAGAAGATTTCAAAACAATAATATATTAATAACACAGTTGTATACATGTTTGCAGACCGAGGCTTAGATGGATGGGTGGATTATGTGGAAAAAAAGATCAACAGGAGCTGGGAATCCAAGCGTGGAAAAGAAAAGAATTAGTTAGGTCTTAGTGGAAGGAAGTGGTGAGGCAGACCAAAGCCCTGCGTGGGCTGTAGCGCCACAGGGCTGGATGGATAGGTCTGAGCGGAAGGAAGTGGTGAGGCAGGCCAAAGCCCTGCGTGGACTGTAGCGCCACAGGGATGGATGGATAGGTCTGAGCGGAAGGAAGTGGTGAGGCAGACCAAAGCCCTGCGTGGACTGTAGCGCCACAGGGCTGGATGGATAGGTCTGAGCGGAAGGAAGTGGTGAGGCAGACCAAAGCCCTGCATGGACTGTAGCGCCACAGGGATGGATGGATAGGTCTGAGCGGAAGGAAGTGGTGAGGCAGGCCAAAGCCATGCGTGGGCTGTAGCGCCACAGGGCTGGATGGATAGGTCTGAGCGGAAGGAAGTGGTGAGGCAGACCAAAGCCCTGCGTGGACTGTAGCGCCACAGGGCTGGATGGATAGGTCTGAGCGGAAGGAAGTGGTGAGGCAGGCCAAAGCCCTGCATGGACTGTAGCGCCACAGGGATGGATGGATACTTGTTTGCTTTAGGTTGCATTTTTAAAAAATCTCTTTAAATGAAAAGGAAAGTTTTGAGCTATGGGACACGTCCGAATTTGTTTAAAACGTTGTAGGCTGCCCGCCGACTTTTTCCAATTCGGGTTGTGTCCAATATCATGTTTTTTTTTTTTGTTTCCAAAACTCGATTCCAATAATCGAGTATAAAGTGCTACTTAAAACACACCTAAAATAATATAATTTTTTTTTTCAAACATAAAATGTATGCTTTAACTTTGAATAACTTCTCAATTCACAGTATTTTCATCCAATCCATGTTTAATGAGCCAAACCATGACAACCACCAATGAGATGAAAGCGGAAATGATTTAAAACAATCAAGTTGTTCTTCTCTATCAGAACATAAATATATTTTTTATCCCTTCGTGTTCGTACCCCCTTGAAACAGAGAAAAGTGTTTTAGCCTAAAACAGTTCAGCTGGGCCCTTCGCTGATTGCTTTAGTCTTAGACCAGTGGTTCTTAGTCTGGGTGTGAGCGAACCCCAGGGGTTCGGTGAGTCAGTCTCAGGGGTTCGGCGAAGATAAAAAAAAAAAAAAAAATCAGAAAAAAATCATATTTTATTTTTCCTATTAAGAAGTGTTCGGTGAATGCGCATATGAAACTGGTGGGGTTCAGTGCCTCCAACAAGGTTAAGAACCACTGTCTTAGACCTATGGGGCCAAGGGAGACTTTGAGAATGGAAGCCGCATGCATGCATTTCTATTATCTCTCTTTTATATCCCCATTAAGATCATGTATGTTACTGTTAACTCCCTTGTATTCCGATTTAAATCATTTCTTTTACCTCCCTTGTATTTTCATTAAAATCATTTCTATCATCTCTCTTGCATGCCCATTAAGATCATATCTGTAACATTCCAGCAAACATCTCTAGGGTAAAGACAGGATTCTTGATGCTCTGTGTATAGATTTTTAGTTCGTTCACAATCCAACTTAAACTCTTCAATTCCCTGAAACAACAGAAGAAAAAAAAGCCGAACAACACATTTAAAATACTTGAAACGTGTCCTTTGTCGCAAGGGGTGGGGGTTGGGGGTGGGGGGGGGACCAATGAGAAAGCTAATAATGAAAGACCCACTGATTCGTGTTATCTTTCGGGGCACGGAACCGAACCAAGCACCATTCAATTACCTCATAACAACTTCGTCTGATTCCTGAATGGAGCACTTCAGACACAATAAAATTCTCGAGTCTCCCTCAAGATTCCATTCATTGTTTTCGCTTGATCGCGCCGTTTGCGAATCTGGGCGAAATAGCAAACAGCGCGATGAAACATTATTATTAATTATATGGTGAGCCAAAAGGGTCATATTCCATTTTAAAAAAGTGTCTTTGGGCTTTTTAGTAGGGTATGAATATTAGACATCAAATATCTACATTTCACTTGATAGAAGGGTATAAATATTAGACATCAAATATCTTCATTTAACTTGATAGAAGGGTATAAATATTAGACATAACATATCTACATTTCACTTGATAGAAGGGTATAAATATTAGACATCAAATATCTACATTTCACTTGATAGAAGGGTATAAATATTAGACATCAAATATCTACATTTCACCAGAAGAATGGATATTATGAGTTCAGTACCAACAGTATTTGAATATGGATAATAAAGTATATGTGTACTAAGTTTGGTCAAGATCCATCCATTCATGTAGGAGTACTAAGCTTATTAATATTTATAAAGCTTATATAAAAAAAATGAAACGGGGCCCCCAGCCCCAGAGAGATGGATATTCGGTTTTTTAGCATGGATAATCAAGTGCATGTTTGGTCAAGATCCATCCATTCGTGTATGAGTATTACTTTCTAATAATTTGTATATAGCTCATATAGTAAAAAAACGACATTTTGGGCCCCCGGCCCCAAACGGAATGTTATAAAAAGTTCATAACCCCTTAAGATTTCCTCCTGGATCATGATGGATATATGTGCCAAGTTTGGTCAAGATCCATCAATCCATGTAAAAGCCTTTGTGGAACAAAGAATGCCACAAACCCACAAACTTTCACTTTTATATATATAAATATATATATATATATATATATATATATATATACATATATATATATATATATATATTTTTTATCACAAACACACACACTTTCACTTTTATATATATATATATATATATATATATATATATATATATATACATATATATATATATATATGTATTTTTTAAATGTGACTCCAACGTAGCACCATACCAACGACCGTAGTCGTTTTCTTGGTATCGAATGCTCACTGACCATAAGGAAGGGGCTATTCTAGGAATATGATGACTTTAATACAAAATATTCTTGATGACCAGGCCGTCTCCTCTTCTGTATGCCCCGCGGGCGCCCCACCATGGACAATGGGCAAGGACGGAGATGGACTACTAATGGTTTTTGCGCGAGTTGATGGTACTCGGGCTACTTGAAATTGATGCTTTGTTTGTGGTTATTCCCGGTGTTTGGTCTCTCCCCCCCCCCCCCCCCCCCCCATTTAACCACTGACCTGCTCCCTGATAGCCCGGGTCCCGTTGCTGGTTAGAGGGTTGGCGTACCAGCATGGAACCATTTGTTGTAGCCGTAGCTATGTAGGTATTCTAACACGGGTGGTGGTGTTGTTGAAATGGTCTGAGGTTTGTGCCCTTCCGTGCCATTGCTCAGAATAGGAAACTTGATATTCATATTTAGCAGTATCAAAATAGCTCTATCTGTAAAATAAAAATTTGAAAAAAAATTGTTACGACATCTCAATATACTTTCTATAGTTGTGATGGTCGTTCCAAAAAAAAAAATGTGTCCTCTAAGTCCAAATAGACGTATAGAATGTTCATGGTGATCACATTTATAGGGTTGGTCCATGAAGTTGAACAGAACAGATGTTCAGTTGGTGTATAATTCATCGGTACGGTTCGTGTTTGACAGCGCTGTTCGCAGTTCGAATATTTCACATGAACTTCTAGGTGGCCTTGGATATCCGCCTTGCTATGAGAAAATGCCATCCATATCCTAGATGCAACAAAGGTCTTTTTAAAAATAATTTTATTATCTTTGTTGACACACAGAAATGTGCCATTGACACAACATCAACGTTTGTTGACGTATACTAATATAAAGTTGACATACAGAAATGTACAGTTGACATACAGATACATCTAGCTGACATTCAGAAATATGTAGCTAACATACAGAAATGTGTAGCTAACGTGTAAATATTTGTAGCTGACAAACAGATAATATATGTAGATAACGTACAGATATATATGTAGCTAACATACAGGTATATGTAACTAACATACAGATACATATAGCTAACCCACAGATATAGGTGACATTCATCCACTGGGCTGCCCCGCTGGAAACATCTCCCTTGCCAATTTCATACGTTGTAAACATTATAATTTAATTCAAATATTACGCCTAAAAATAACCTCTTAATACAACAGGTTACCTGGCCCCCAAAATATACGTGCCTGCTTCTAATCATATTATCATACATTCCCCCCCCCCCTTTTCAATTCAAAGCATTTTTTTTGGTGGGGTTTCGGGGGGGGGGGGGGCGCAGGAGTATGTTTTGTTTCGTCAACTTCCTCTCAACATCTCCTCGCTCTCAAATTTTATTCACCGCGCCGAAACAAGAAAAAGGGTAATTCTTCTTTGTAATGTTCTTGATGTATGTAAATTCTGGACTGTATGTGACCGGCTGGTGACAGGCTTAAGGCTGTTTAATTCAAGGAGGGCAAATTAACAAAGCTTCTGGGTCTCTTTTCTGTTTCTGGGGGCCCTTTTATGAGTGATATATCGTTCCATTTCGGTGACATGCGCGTCACACTCGAAAGGAGAAATCCGATTTCAAAGGGAGTGAAGGTTCGACTTTCAAAACAAAATAATTTGAAGTGAGTTACCGGTCGTGGCGAGGAAGAGGAGAGGGTTTGTTTGTTTTTTTTGAACAAGATGAGATTTATCAAGAAGATGAAAACAGATCTTTGAAGACTGAGATATATGTCGGAGGAAATAGGTTGTAATAGTCTATGTGTCATAGCCGGTGGTATCTGGCTGAAACGTTTAAAGATTTAAGATTGGCGGATGATGTTGATGTGAGAGGCATTAAGTGGAGCAGGGGTCTGAAGCGATGAACAAATAGATCTATAGTTAGACATTGGACAGTTCTTGTTTTCTTCTCAATTGTAAAACGCCCGGGAGATCTCGCTGGGGGTCTCAGGTGAGGTCGGTGAAGTCTCAAGTCAGCGGTGTCTCGGGTCAGCGGAGTAACCAGTCAGCTGAGTCTCAGGGCAATGGAGTGAGTCTCAGGTCAGTGGAGTCTCAGGTCAATGGAGTGAGTCTCAGGTCAGTGGAGTCTCAGGTCAATGGAGTGAGTCTCAGGTCAATGGAGTGAGTCTCAGGTCAATGGAGTGAGTCACAGGTCAGTGGAGTCTCAGGTCAGTGGAGTCTCAATTGAGTGGATTCTCGGGTTAGTGGAGTCTCAGGTCAATGGAGTCTCAAGTCAGTGGAGTCTCAGGTCAGTCTAAGGTCAGTGGAGTCTTATGTCCGTAGAGTCTAAGGTCAGTGGAGTATCAAGTCAGTGGAGCCTCAGGTCAGTGGAGTCTCAGGTCAATGGAGTCTCAGATCAGTGGAGTCTAAGGTCAATGGAGTCTCAGGTCAGTGGAGTCTCAAGTCGGTGGAGTCTCAAGTTAGTGGAGTATCAGGTCAGTGGAGCCTCAGGTCAATGGATTCTCAGGTCAGCGGAGTTGCAGATCAAAGGAGTCTTGGGCCATTTCAAGGAAGTCTTAGGTAAGCTCAACGGAGTCTTGGGTCACTTCATTTGAGTCGGGGAGTCGAATTTGAAAGGTTTCGATATAAGAGAATGTAAAAATGTGTGCTAATGTCCAGGCCGAAATGATGAGCTTCATCCCGAATAACATCAGATATACTAAATTTTTACTGGTTGACGTCATTTATCCGTCATATTGAACTGACACAGCCACGTGACCGGAGTCTGGGTCAGATTGGCCCAAAAAGTCATTGAAGCCACAGACATAACGAAAGACGAAACAAAAAATGTGTTTAATGTTTGAAAAGAATCTTTATTTCCCCAGTTGTAATTTAGTTATTTTTCACTGACACGGAATAAGGCTTTCACTTTGCATTGGATTTGGTCTCTGTTTCAGAATCGGTTTCCTTTCATGTATGAGATCTGTGTTTGTACCGAGTATTTAGAGGGCTGACAGCTCGAGATGGTAATATGTTGAGCCTCAATCAGTCTGTTTGAT
This sequence comes from Lymnaea stagnalis, assembly GCA_964033795.1. NCBI lineage: Eukaryota > Metazoa > Mollusca > Gastropoda > Lymnaeidae > Lymnaea > Lymnaea stagnalis. Next base: position 307,166 of record CAXITT010000395.1, on the reverse strand, counting down.
GTGATCGTAAATCATGCAAGGGGGAGTTAATAAACGAACAGTCACTCAACAATTGTTTGATCCTCAGAGTTACCTCTCTTGATTACTCCACAAATCCGCATCTACTCCCTCAATCCACTCCCTTCTATCTACTTCCTCTATCTACTCCCTTAATCTACTCCCTCTTCCCCCTCTATTTATTCCCTGTATCTACTCCTTCTATCTACTCGCTATAATTAATCCATCTACTTCTTATACTCACTCTATCTACCCCCTCTATCTACTCCCTCTGTCTACTCCATCGATTCTCTTTATCTACTCCCTCTGTCTAAACCAACTATTTACTCAATCTACTCCTTCTACTCTCTCCATTTACTCTCTCTCTCTCTCTCTCTCTCTGTCTACTCCATCTATCTGTTTCCTCTGTCTACTCCCTCTGTCTACTCCCTCTGTCTATACTCCCTCCGTCTTCTCCCTCTGTCTAATCCCTCTATCTATTCCCTGTATCTGCTCCATCTACTCCCTCTATCCACCCCCCCTCTATATACTCCCCATATCTCCCCCCCCCCCCTCCGCCTCTCCCCAAAAAATACCCCCCATAACCCCCCCCCCCCCTCAGGCTTAAAAACAAAAAAAAAAACAAAAAAATTGTCCCAACTCTGAGACTGAAGTATGAATCGCACCCCGTGCAAACGCCGTGCCTAAAATAGCACTCGTCAGTGCATCAATGTGCATGTGGTGCATCAGTGTGCATGTGGTGCATCAGTGTGCATGTCAGACGGGAGATGTCATCGTGAAGCTCGAAGCTGTGACGAGTAAATTCTGTCAGTGACATCACCCAAAGGCTAAACGCTAAAAATTAAAGCCAAGTTGAAAAAAAAAAAACACGACATTTTCAAATTTCAGGACGACGACATTCTAGGATTACAATTTTATAATGGATTTTCAGACATTGTGGATCCCGATATTACACATGCACACTAATTTAAAAGGCAAAACTCAGTGTATTTATTATTTTTTAGCAAGTCTAATTGGAAAAATGTGTCTTGCCACTTTTAGAATGTCAAGTTAATGATCTAAGTTGTCAAGTTAATTTACTCTAAATGATCTAAGGTGTCTGAGATGCCATTTGTATGGAATGTCAAGTTAATTTACTCTAAATGATCTAAGGTGTCTGAGATGCCATTTGTATGGAATGTCAAGTTAATTTACTCTAAATGATCTAAGGTGTCTGAGATGCCATTTGTATGGAATGTGTTCAATTAAATGAGAAAATGATCTAAGGTGTCTGAGATGCCATTTGTATGGAATGTCAAGTTAATTTACTCTAAATGATCTAAGGTGTCTGAGATGCCATTTGTATGGAATGTCAAGTTAATTTACTCTTAATGATCTAAGGTGTCTGAGATGCCATTTGTATGGAATGTCAAGTTAATTTACTCTAAATGATCTAAGGTGTCTGAGATGCCATTTGTATGGAATGTCAAGTTAATTTACTCTAAATGATCTAAGGTGTCTGAGATGCCATTTGTATGGAATGTCAAGTTAATTTACCCCAAATGATCTAAGGTGTCGTGAGTACAGTACATATCTTAAGAAACATTCAATATACAGTGGAACCTCTCATAACGAGCATAATTCGTTCCAGAATCTACTCGTTAAGCGAAACACTCGTTAAACGAAACAAGTTTTCCCAAATAAATCAATGTATAATACGATGATGCGTTCCATGCTGAAAAAATACTCAGTTTTCAAAAAAGTTTATTAATATTTATTAAAATAAAATTACTTATAAATTGTTAAGGAGTGTAACAGCTTGGAATACAATTTAGATTTGAAACGAAAAACGTAAATAAAAATAAGAATTTATGACAAATAATTCATCCTTTTTAACTAGAAAACTGTCTAAAGACATTGGCTTTTTCCGACGCTTCAAAATTCGACGAAAATGTGTCACAGCATTATCATGGAATACATTTGTAGCATGAATAGCCACCTCCTTATTAGGGTGATGCTTCTCAAAGTACGATGCAACAGTTTCCCATGCTTTCAGCATTTCTCTTATTGCGCTAGGAGATTGTTGCTCTGCTACTTCCTCCATTATTGAGCTCTCCTCCATAATTTCTTGCTGTGAAACACGATGCAACTCCATAAGCTCTTCGGTGGTCAACTCGTGACCGTTTTCTTTCACAAGCTCTTCAATATCGCTGTTGCCCACCTCGAGTCCCATGATATTGGCCAATGACACAATCTCGTTAACTGTAGACTCCACAGGTACTGTTTCAAAAATCACATTCAAAAACACTCTCTGCCCAAAGATTGTTTCCAAGCAGAAGTGAGGGGAAAAAGGAACTTCCGCTTTCTGCCTAACTCGTTTGCGAAATGTCGCTCGTTAAGGGAGCAACTTCTTAACATTTTTGTTGCTCGTTATGCGAATTACTCGTTATGAGAGGTGCACTGTATATATAAAAAAAAATTAAAAATGCTTTCATTGAACGGACTGCCTTTTTTTTTATTTTATTTTTTTAAATGCAGTTTACGAATTGAAGAGTAACGAAAGAATTATTGAACCACAAACATCAACTGGTGTGTGCCTAATTGATCGATAAAATACCACGGTCAAAGAAAATCTAATATTTGAATCAAATACAACCTCACCCCCCCCCAACCCGTTTTTGTTTGTTTGTTGTAAAGTCACCGTAATGCAACCCCCTACACCCCAACCCCACCCACCCACAGCCACATCCACACACAGCCACACCCACCCACAGCCACACCCACACACAGCCACATCCACACACAGCCACATCTCAACACAGCCACACCCACACACAGTCACACCCACACACAGCCACATCCACACACAGCAACACCCACCTACAGCCACACCCACACACAGCCACATCTACACACAGCCACATCCACACACAGCCACATCCACACACAG
>CAXITT010000395.1:290931-303372 GCA_964033795.1 Lymnaea stagnalis | reverse complement strand
CCACACACACCCACATCCACACACAGCCACATCCACACACAGCCACACCCACACACACCCACATCCACACACAGCCACATCCACACACAGCCACATCCACACACAGCCACATCCACACACAGCCACATCCACACACATCACCCGAACTCCATCCTCCTAATCGGCATCGACGGTGATAGATAAATATTAAAAATTGGGCGGGAAAGCAGCAGAACTGGCCAGATAAGACGATTTACTGCGCGTGCGATCGGCGCGCTCCTAAATCTCCAGGTATTCTACATGCAAGGGCTGACAACTATCAATAATATCCGTGTCTTTGTGTAAATAGTCGCCCTTTCCCCCCCCCAAAATTAATTCGTGATTTATGCTGGTTGAAGAACAGAAAAAGATCAAATGGAACGGACTGGCGATATTAATGTGGGTCGCTTCAGTCTTATCGGGTCACATGGCCATTTACGTCACCACATGAGTTGTGTCCCTTTTGTGCGGCAGGGAATCTTACGTTTTAAAAAAAAAAAAAAATTCTGAAACCCTTTTTTATTCCATGTAGTTCACATGACCNTGATTTATGCTGGTTGAAGAACAGAAAAAGATCAAATGGAACGGACTGGCGATATTAATGGGGGTCGCTTCAGTCTTATCGGGTCACATGGCCATTTACGTCACCACATGAGTTGTGTCCCTTTTGTGCGGCAGGGAATCTTACGTTTTAAAAAAAAAAAAAAATTCTGAAACCCTTTTTGATTCCATGTAGTTCACATGACCAATAAGGCTTATCTGGGGGAGAGGTACAACCGTAACAAAGAGGGCGCCACTGTGCCTTCAGATGTAGGAGTCAATTATTTTGTTCAGTGATTCTCGTTTTTTTTTTTTCTGCTGGAAGGAGTCAACTTTGTGTTGTGGCACCATAAAACCCTTGTGTTAATTACTTCGTGATGAAAGAGATGATTCGACCACAGCGGATGTGACACAAAAACCATTTACTACACGCACATCCTGATGTACGAATGAAGGATGAACATCTATGAAGATATGCCAACGTGTCTTTTTAAATTGGCAATGTTCTAAATAGAGCACGCTTCATTAAATACAGGACAGTGCAGTGTCCCTTGATGCTACTTTACTGGACGGCTTGAGAAGCTCTCTTAAAAAATCAGAGATTCCCAGTCTGCAGATATAGACCACCGATTAGATTTAAACCTTCATGTCATTTGAAAACCATTGATCTTCAATAATCAATAACCTTCATGATAACTGATAGAAACGGCGATTTGTAAAAAAAACACAATCAATGACGCCTGACCCCCATGTCAAGTTATGTCATGACCATGCCATGTGTTTGGCCACAACTGATCTAAGTTAAACTATTGCTATAATTTCATTTGTCGGACAAAACTGATCTATTCTGAATCTCCGGACACAAGCTGAAAACATGTCTCAGGGGGATTGGTGGCAGTGGCGTAGCTAGGGCTGGTGTCACCCAGTGCGGTCCGCACCCGCTTCAGCACCCCCCTAGCTACGCCACTGGTTGGTTGGTAAGTGGACATTTAAAAATTAGCCGCGACAATCATGCGTACATCGTAGTGTTTGTCTTTCGCTGCGAGTTGTCGTCTGACGGGAGAACGAATTTCTACTCTGCGGTTCTTGATCAATGAATTGACCAGTGGAGTAGTGTCCACAGTTCCCGGACCGCTGAGTGGACACAGAAATTGGAAGTCTGTTTTTGTTGTAACTCAAGTAGCGCAAGACACAATGGAGCCGATGGTCTTCATGCTCGTCTTAAGTGTTTCGTCCTCGACCATTCGGAAAACGATTTAGCGAATTGTTGAATTTGGATTCTTGATGTCTTCAGATAGTTTGGGTATTGGTATGAATGTCTTCAGATAGTTTGGGTATTGGTATGAATATCTTCAGTTAGTTTGGGTATTAGTATGAATGTCTTCAGATACTTTGGGTATTGGTACGAATGTCTTCAGATAGTTTGGGTATTGGTACGAATATCTTCAGATAGTTTGGGTATTGGTACGAATGTTTACAGATAGTTTGGGTATTGGTACGAATGTCTACAGATAGTTTGGGTATTAGTATGAATGTCTTCAGATAGTTTGGGTAAAAGTATGAATGTCTACAGATAGTTTGGGTATTGGCATGAATGTCTTCAGATTGTTTGGGTATTGGTACGAATGTCTTCAGATTGTTTGGGTATTGGTACGAATGTCTTCAGATTGTTTGGGGGATTGGTACGAATGTCTTCAGATTGTTTGGGTATTGGTACGAATGTCTTCAGATTGTTTGGGTATTGTACGAATGTCTTCAGATTGTTTGGGTATTAGTATGAATGTCTTCATATAGTTTGGGTATTGGTATGAATGTCTTCAGATAGTTTGGGTATTGGTATGAATGCTTTCAGATAGTTTGGGTATTAGTATGAATGTCTTCAGATAGTTTGGGTATTAGTATGAATGTCTTCAGATAGTTTGGGTATTAGTATGAATGTCTTAAGATAGTTTGGGTATTGGTATGAATGTCTTCAGATAGTTTGGGTATTGGTATGAATGCTTTCAGATAGTTTGGGTATTAGTATGAATGTCTACAGATAGTTTGGGTATTAGTATGAATGTCTACAGATAGTTTGGGTATTAGTATGAATGCTTTCAGATTGTTTGGGTATTATTATGAATGTCTACAGATAGTTTGGGTATTAGTATGAATGCTTTCAGAGCTGGGTGGCCGAGCGGTCTAAACTGTCTCAAACCAAATAGTTGGTGGTCTGGAGTTCAATCCCCACCAAAGTCAACATCCCAGCACCCCGGGTGGATGGGACTCGTAAGCCTTGGACGGCAACCCATCTAAGAGAAGGCAAACTCTGAATTCAAACCAGGAGCCAGAATGATCAACAAATTGATCGTGGGCCCCTCAAATATAAGAAGAAGAAGAAGATAGTTTGGGTATTAGTATGAATGCTTTCAGATAGTTTTGGTATTAGTATGAATGCTTTCAGATAGTTTGGGTATTCGTACGAATGTCTACAGATAGTTTGGGTATTAGTATGAATGTCTTCAGATTGTTTGGGTATTAGTATGAATGTCTTCAGATTGTTTGGGTATTAGTATGAATGTCTACAGATAGTTTGGGTATTGGTACGAATGTCTACAGATAAGTTGGGTATTAGTATGAATGTCTTCAGATTGTTTGGGTATTAGTATGAATGTCTACAGATAGTTTGGGTATTGGTACGAATGTCTACAGATAAGTTGGGTATTAGTATGAATGTCTACAGATAGTTTGGGTATTAGTATGAATGTCTACAGATAGTTTGGGTATTAGTATGAATGTCTACAGATAGTTTGGGTATTAGTATGAATGTCTACAGATAGTTTGGGTATTAGTATGAATGTCTACAGATAGTTTGGGTATTAGTATGAATGTCTACAGATAGTTTGGGTATTAGTATGAATGTCTACAGATAGTTTGGGTATTAGTATGAATGTCTACAGATAGTTTGGGTATTAGTATAAATGTCTACAGATAGTTTGGGTATTAGTATGAATGTCTACAGATTCTCTGTGATTAGTTCATCATGTTTAACAATTGCATCACGTTACAGTTAACAGTGTGGCATAAGAAATTTGGGAAATAAATTTTTTTTTGGATTTCCATTGTCACTGGCGATGCATGCCAAGTCCTGGTGTAACTACAGGTGCACATCATCTGCTAACATATATAAACTAGCAACAACAAAGAAAGACACTAATATGCTATTTTTCCTAGACAAATTAACTATGCCATGAAGCTGACAACGCCGACACTAGATCGGACCGACTCTGTCAGGCGATAACCAAAACATTACAGAGACAAGAATGTGGCGGCATCTGTGTTAACCACATCGCCACACAATCCCTTGGATCTCCCCAAGACAAAAAGTTTGCCATTCACGACATCTCCGCCGCGGACTCGTCTACACCACCCACCCTCCCTCAGGTCACCCATGACTCGCCGTGGTCACTCTCTTCGCGTTCACAAACTTGGACAGCACATCAAATATTTTGTCCTCAAATTTTTCCATTGTCGTCAAAATCCCGGGCTTATGACGTGAGGTTCCATACCTCTTTCGTCACTGGACGTTTGTCCAGTGTAGTGTTCTACCAACACCGGACGGACCCGCGTTCACCGGGACACTCGGACACCGCTAGGGGGGAGGCGTCGTATCATATGTTACCGAAGTCTAAACATGTTTTTAGCTTAAGCGGTTCGCAATGACGACATGTCCGGCGTCCAGGCTGACCGGCCAAATACAACATAGGGCTGATCGTCGACCCGTTTAACGGCCACCGAGGGCCGATGCTGTCCAGCTGTTTGTCATCATATATTTACACCGAGTCTCCTGCTGTGTGCTGTTAATTGAAAGCGACCACGTCTTGACATGGCAAGAGGTCAAGCATTAGCGTCCTCAGTTTGAACATATGCATATAATTCTAATCTCTTGGGACATTTGCATGTCATTCTAATCTCTTGGGACATTTGCATGTCATTCTAATCTTTTGGGACATTTGCATGTCATTCTAATCTCTTGGGACATTTGCATATAATTCTAATCTCTTGGGACATTTGCATGTAATTCTAATCTCTTGGGACATTTGCATGTAATTCTAATCTCTTGGGGCATTTGCATGTAATTCTAATCTCTTGGGACATTTGCATGTAATTCTAGTCTCTTGGGACATTTGCATGTAATTCTAATCTCTTGGGACATTTGCATGTAATTCTAATCTCTTGTGACATTTGCATATAATTCTAATCTCTTGGTACATTTGCATATAATTCTAATCTCTTTGGACATTTGCATGTAATTCTAATATCTTGGGACATTTGCATGTCATTCTAATATCTTGGGACATTTGCATGTCATTCTAATCTCTTGAGTCTTTGTACATTTACATGTCATTCTAATCTCTTGGGACGTTTTCATATAATTCTAATCTTTTGTGATATTTGCAAATATGTCTAATCTCTTGGAACATTTGCATGTCATTCTAATTTCTTGGGACATTTGTAAGTAATTCTAATCTCTTGGGACATTTGCATGTCATTCTAATCTCTTGGGACATTTGCAAGTAATTCTAATCTCTTGGGAATTTTGCATATATTTCTCCCATCTTTGGATTTTTGCATATACTTCTCTTATCTTTGGACAATTACTAGTTATAATTCGAAATCTTGGGACATGTGCATATAATTTTAATATCTTGGGACTTTTTAATATAAATATCTTATTAAAGACATTTACATATAATTCTCATATATTGGAGTATTTATATATAACTCTCATATCTTGGGACACTTGAATATAATTCTCATGTCTTGAGACATTCTCTATAATTCTCACATCTTGGAGCAAATTGCCTATGGTTCTCATATTCTGGGACACTTGCATAAGATTATCCACTAATTTCATAGACTTTGTCTCTGTATGTTAAAGTTATGGTACGCCAGTTGTTGTTCAAAAACTATGCACATCATTTAAAAAACCAACCAACGTACTTAGTTATGTACAACCCATTTTTCAGCTAGAATCGGTTTTTTAACCGACATGTAAACGAGTATAAATATGAAGAAAAATAGTTCAACTAGTATAGATATTTAACAAATAGTTCAACTAGTATAGATATTTAACAAATAGTTCAACTAGTATAGATATTTAACAAATAGTTCAACTAGTATAGATATTTAACAAATAGTTCAACTAGTATAGATATTTAACAAATAGTTCAACTAGTATAGATATTTAACCAATAGTTCAACTAGTATAGATATTTAACAAATAGTTCAACTAGTATAGATATTTAACAAATAGTTCAAATAGTATAGATATTTAACAAATAGTTCAACTAGTATTGATATTTAACAAATAGTTCAACTAGTATAGATATTTAACAAATAGTTCAACTAGTATAGATATTTAACAAATAGTTCAAATAGTATAGATATTTAACAAATAGTTCAACTAGTATAGATATTTAACCAATAGTTCAACTAGTATAGATATTTAACAAATAGTTCAACTAGTATAGATATTTAACAAATAGTTCAACTAGTATAGATATTTAACCAATAGTTCAACTAGTATAGATATTTAACAAATAGTTCAACTAGTATAGATATTTAACAAATAGTTCAACTAGTATAGATATTTAACCAATAGTTCAACTAGTATAGATATTTAACAAATATTTCAACTAGTATAGATATTTAACAAATAGTTCAACTAGTATAGATATTTAACAAATAGTTCAACTAGTATAGATATTTAACCAATAGTTCAACTAGTATAGATATTTAACAAATAGTTCAACTAGTATAGATATTTAACAAATAGTTCAACTAGTATAGATATTTAACAAATAGTTCAACTAGTATAGATATTTAACCAATAGTTCAACTAGTATAGATATTTAACAAATAGTTCAACAAGTATAGATATTTAACCAATAGTTCAACTAGTATAGATATTTAACAAATAGTTCAACTAGTATAGATATTTAAAAAAATAGTTCAACTAGTATAGAAATTTAACCAATAATTCAAAATATATAAATCATTGAATGAGCTTCCAAAAATTATGTATGCAATATTATTTCCTATAACTGTTTAAAAGAGAAGGTATCATTCTCATTTGAAGGACTTTTAAAAACACGACCACTGACCTTTTCAGGTTCCACAATTAAGTAAAGGTCAGTGGTCCGTGAAGTAGTTCATCAGCTCATCACATAGGCAAAGAAGAAAAAAACCACATGTATATTTCAATAATTTGGGCTGGATGAACTTCATGACTGTTACAAAGACGTCGTGGCACGAAGATGTGAGAACCTCTGACATCCCAAACGGTTGTTCAAGTAAATTGTTTCCAGTCGACCCATCCACGGATGTGTCTTAATCCAAACATGTCATATGTCAGAGTTGGGTATTACGTGGATATGGATTCATTTTTATCCCCCCCCCCCTCATTTGTTTTGAAACGCTGATAGACACACACAAAAAAATCCTTTATCATTACAGTAAGTTCATCGCTCATCCGGATGTCGTTTCTTAATCCAAACATGTCATATGTCAGAGTTGGGTATTACGTGGATATGGATTCATTTTTATCCCCCCCCCCCCTCATTTGTTTTGAAACGCTGATAGACACACACAAAAAAATCCTTTATCATTACAGTAAGTTCATCGCTCATCCGGATGTCGTTAAAGCGGACGTCGCTAAAACCGGATGGCCTGCCTGAGATAAGATTCGCGACTCAGCTGCCAAAAACCAATACACATTTTCTTTGATGAAAGACTCCCCCCCCCTCCCCCCCTTAGATGTTTAAACGTACACTACTTGAGTTGTATTTAAAACTCAGCGCTGTGGGCCCAATAGGAAGTTTTGACTGGTGTAATCTGATTCTTCTTTTTTTAGTTTTTAGTTTTACAACAAAATAGTTCTTGTAAGCTATATTGTTAGACTAATTTTTTTTTTTATTTAAAGAACCGGACTGAAGACATCGGTTTAGGGATTCGAAAATTCGGATAGTTCAATCATGAGGAATTGGGTCCTACCACACGTTGTCCGGATTATCGACGTCTTAACTGTATAAATACTTAATAGGCTTTGTCATTTCTTAGACCGGAAAACGTCATAGCGTACTATCTTAGAACGTCGGCGGACAAATATTGCTTAAAACATGGCAGCTTACAGTGTGTCTCAGCACATCGTTCGGACGATCCTTGTATCTAGAGTTACTGCTACATTTGCCGTTCGCACAATGAAATCGTATTAGAGAAAATAGAAGTAAAAAAAAAATGTGTAAAATATTTCGTAAAATAGAGTTGTGAACAAATTTCAAGGACACTCCGCTAACATAGTAATACTGAACAGTGTTGATATTGTGTCCGCGCTGAGTACCCGGATGATGTGTAATAATGACGTCAGTTCTATTAAAAGATTTCCGCCATTAAATGACAAGCCCTATAGCAACAGATACCTGTCTAACCACGTGATCCCCCTGCTCAAGTCCCCTAACCGCGCATTTATACCCAAACAATGACGTTTTTACAATGGCAAACGCTAGACCTGATTCGTCCGTCCGTGGACGATGTAGGTCACGTGACCTGGTCACGGTACAAAAAAAAAACCAGATGTCCACTCACACCGCGTGGGAGAGTCAACCCGCTAAGGATTCACACCTACAACGGCTGACCCTTGGTCCACCTACACCATTGTACCTCTCCAACGACACCTAGAGTTAAGAGACAAAAGATTCCTGGTTTGAGCTTCTTGATAAGTGATACGTGCATCAGAAGAGTTTTTTTTTTAAATATTTTTTTTTTTTTGTGTTGACATTTATGTTTCGTGTTCTTTGTGTGTTTGTGTGTGCATTTGTTGTTGATTGTAAGGTCATTTATAATTCATTGTTTGTGAATGGTTTGGCAGGCGTGTGATAGTTGTTTGAGCTTGTGGGAGAAAATACCGCTACGACAAAAATAGTTGTTGTTTGTCTTGTGTGTGACGGAGGACAAGCATATATCTCTGAGAGTGCGACCGTTTGTATCGTTCCAGCAGCACCATTGTTCAAATTGAATAGATGGGGGCAGAGAGAGAGAGAAAGAGAAAGAAATAGAGAGAGAGAGAGAGAGAGAGACAGACAGACAGACAGACAGACAGAGACAGAGAGTAAGATGTTGAAGGGGGGAAGAGGGTTGGCTGGAAACATAATATAGTTCAAATAAAACTTTTTTTTTTTTTGTCATATAAAATAAATCTAACATTCTTTGAATCATGTGTATACATTTTTTTCTTGGAAGAGCTACCCGGCCTTGAACTCATACCCTTTATATATTTACCCTTAAACCAACCCGACCCTCCCCCCAACCTTACTCCCACACCACACACAGGGGCGTAGGCAAGGGTATGGAGAGGATGGTCCGCCAAGGGTGCCACTTTTTTTTTTCTTTAAACAATGTAAGATGTGGCCGTGGCATTTTTTTTCCATTACAGATTTTTTTTTCCTTGAAGGGGACGTTTTAAATTCTTGTGCCACCCTGGGCGGCTTAATCCTAGCTACGCCACTGCTACGCCACTGCTACGCCACTGCTTAAGCACAACACACGCATACACTTAAATCCAGATGGGTGGGTGACTTATTATTCCTAAATTTAATGAACAGTTCATGATGGTAGCCAGTCAGGCACGTGAATGAATCTTTACCAACTTTTCGCGTATGGCGGGGCCAGATTTTTCCCCATTCAAATTCCAACTGACTGATATTTTTTTTTTCTTCTTCTGTATCATCTACACACCTTGACACCGGGGCATCTAGTCATCGGACATCCTGTATACCAAGACATCTTTACATGTAGACATCTGTACTTCTAGACACCTGGAGATCTAGACAATGGAGATCTAGACATCTGGAGATTTACACATTTTTTACATCCAAACATCTTTACATATAGAAAATCTAGAAATCTGGAAATCTAGACATATGGAGATCTGGTCATCTGGACATCTGGAGATTTAGATATATTTACATCTAGACATCTGTACTTCTGGATACCGGAGATCTAGCCATATGGAGATCTAGTCAACTGGAGATTTAGACCTATATTTACATCTATACATATGTACTTCTGGATACCTGGAGATCTAGACATATGGAGATCTAGTCAACTGGAGATTTAGACCTATATTTACATCTAGAAATCTGTACTTCTGGATACCTGGAGATCTAGACATATGGAGATCTAGTCAACTGGAGATTTAGACATATATTTACTTCTAGACGTATTAACAACTAGGCACGAGTTGCTTCTACTTCTACAGATGATACCACGCGTCATGAATTTAAGTTAGCCGGGTCTTCGAAATTCGCTAAACACTCTCTAACCGCATTGAGTCAGAAAATCTCAGAGAAAAAGTCAACAGTGTTGATTGCCTTTTTTTGTGTGGGTCTTTCGGTAAACTATAAGCTGACAAGACGGGTTACGGAAACAAGATGCCCTTCTGTAGCTCTTATGTAGTAGTTCTTATGTAGCACTTGTTTAAATAAATGGTTGGGGGTGGGGGGGGGGACGCCTTTGAAAAAGAGAAGAACTGTCTGATTCTTTATTTTAGGGGTGAATTGTTAGTGAACACGGACATAGGTCATCGGTCAACAAAATCTTGGGACCTATGGTCAGCCCAGAATGATGCATTCCACATTTTGTTGAATAAATCATACTGAAACATTGATAGCACCATGTGTTTTAGTAGGAGTGGATGCCCCAACCACATCACCGTCCCACCCCCCTCGGCCGAGACGCCTCCTCCCCTGCACCCNTTCCCACGCGGATTGCAAATCACGTGATCCAATTACACTAACTGCGACCTCTGACCCCAGGGGCGATAAACAATGACTTATTCCCCCCCTGTTTCCAATTAATCGCCAGTCAACGGATTTGGGAGTTTCATCAAATCGCTTTCCGTTCTTTCTTTCTTATCCTAACTGGCGTGTCGGCCATTACCAGGGGAGGATTCATTGACTCGGTTTTTTACTTTAAAAAAAAAAAAAAAAATATTTTATCATTCAGCGGTCTGAGAACATCACAGCCTGACTGACCGCATCTCAGACTGACCACATCTCGGAATGACCACACCTCAGACTGACGACATTTCAGACTGACTTCATCTCAGAATGACAGCATCTCAGACGGACCACATCTCGAGCCTGACCACATCTCAGACTGACCACATCTCAGACTGATCACATCTCAGACTGACACCATCTCGGAATGACCACATCTCAGACTGACGACATTTCAGACTGACTTCATCTCAGAATGACAGCATCTCAGACGGACCACATCTCGAGTCTGGCCAATCTCAGACTGACCACACCTCAGACTGACCACGTCTCAGAATGACCGCGTCTCTCTCATACTGACCACGTATGTCATACTGACCATGTCTCAGACTGATCACGCCTCAGACGGACCACGTCTCACATTGACCACATCTCAGTCTGGTCATCATCTCAGACTGGCCAGATCTCACCATGACCACGTCTCAGACTGACCATATCCTCAGACTAACCATGCCTCAGACAGACCGACAACTTCACAGCCTGAATGAACGTCTCTCAGACTGACCACGCCTCGGACTGACCATGCACGTCTCAGACTGACCGCGTCTCAAAAAATGACCACATCTCAGACCGACCACATTTCAGACCTATGCATGTAGTCAGTTAAAAAAAAAGTTAACATTTTTCAATCGATTTATGCCATGATGTCATCATAAGCCTACATGGTGTGGGGGGATGGGGTGGGGGAGAGGGGGGGAGGAGGAGGGGGGGGTCTTTTTCTGTATTAACAAGTCCTATTCCTGGAAATGACACGTCACAAAAATGTTTGCTTTTTAATGACCTAAAATGCTATTTTGGTATTATTTTATACGCAAGTATTTCTCAAATGGTGGTTAACGGACCGTTGCCGGCCCGTGAGCCATGCGTTTTCGGTCCGCACAAATGAATATTTATAGACGAAAGAAAAGAACATTTAATGAATGAATCTGGCACAACGGTCCCTGGTGCAACTTCAAAACGCGTCGACCGGTCCGCCAAACTTAAACGTTTGAGAAACGCTGTTCAACGGTACATCACACACTAGAGAGAAATGACTACAAAGGCACTTTTAGATTTCAAATTCCACCAACGAAGTACCCTCCACCCATTAAGCACCTACCAATCTTGACGTACCATCCACCAACCATGAAGTACCATCCACCAGTGTATAGTACCTCCATCTTTGTAGTACCTCCACCCATGTATCCCCCTAAACCCATTAAGTATCTTCCAACCACGAAGTACCATCCACCCGTGTTGTACCTCACCCAACCCCCCCCCCCCCCCACAGTACCCTCCACCCATGCAGTACCCTCCACCCATGCAGTACCCTCAAACCACAATGTACCGATACACTCATTGAAACTGTCAGGGATCACAGCTAACATTACTAAAGCCTCATTCTCATCTCCCCCCTCTCTCTCCCTCTCCTTTCACCCTCCGGCTCACATCTCTCTATTAAGCTGATCTCGTGGAAACACCTACCTGCCCCAACCGGCCACCCGACGTTGACTCGGTAACAGAAGACCCTAATTACAACTCCGGGGGTGACCGTCTTGTATTTCCTGAAGTGACCGCTCCACGGTAGGGGCTATTGTAGGTCATAATAAACCAGTCCCTCAGTAGAGCTCCACCCCAGTCCCTGACTTATAATGTAAAAAAAAAAAAAAAAATAATAAAAAATAATAAAAAATTATAAAAAATAACCCGTTTGGCAGGAACTAATGCGTTATGAGATATCGTTTCCCGGGCCGCTGGTCGAGGGGGGTGACAAAATACGTGACTCCTGGATTGATTTTTACAGGAA
>CAXITT010000395.1:242261-281983 GCA_964033795.1 Lymnaea stagnalis | reverse complement strand
ATCGGGGATTATATTTTGCGCGCTATGCGGCAATGGGAGCAGTCAAACCACAAGAGAAATACATGAACGAGAAATTGGGCGGTGACTTTATGATTAAAGTATGGGTATGAGGGGGGGGCGGGGGGCGGGGGCGCCGGGGGGGGAGATTTAGAAATGTTTGACAGTTGTTGACAAGTGGGGAAAAAGGGGTGGGGGGGGGGTTAGATTAGTTGACGTCAACAATCATGTTTTCTCTATTAAAATTTTTTACCTTAAAAGTGACTGGTTATTACATTATTTTAACAAATTTTAATTTAATAGGTGAAAATTAAAATAGCTTATATAATGTTCAGTTGTAAATAAAATGTGAACTTGTTGTTGAACAAGCTAAAGATGCAATAAAATGTGAACTTGTCAGCAAAAAGACAGGGGTAACTTGTTCAACCCAGAGATAGGGGTAACCTATTCAACCATAAGGCTGGGGTAACCTGTTCAACCCAGAGATAGGGGTAACCTATTCAACCATAAGGCTGGGGTATCCTGTTCAACCCAGAGATAGGGGTAACCTGTTCAACCCAGAGACATGGGTAACCTGTTCAACCAAAAAACTGGGGAAACCTATTCAACCATAAGACGGGGGTAACCTGTTCAGCCCTAAGACTGGGGTAACCTGTTCAGCCCTAAGACTGGGGTAACCTGTTCAGCCATAAGACTGCGGTAACCTGTGCAGCCCTTAAACTTAGGTAACCTGTGCAGCCCTAAGACTGGGGTAACCTATTCAACCATAAGACGGGGGTAACCTGTTCAGCCCTAATACTGGGGTAACCTGCTCAGTCCTAAGACTGGGGCAACCTGCTCAGTCCTAAGACTGGGGCAACCTGCTCAGTCCTAAGACTGGGGCAACCTGCTCAGTCCTTACTTGTCGATCATCCGCCGGTCCAACTATTATAAACGCACCCACCGGTGAGTGACGTGTCATGTTTTTCTAGTTTAATAAATTAATTTTAAGTTGTGTTCAATCACACCCCCAAACCTCACATCCCACACACACCAGCTAAATCTACACATCGACGTTCTGTGAGGTGGGTGGGGAAAAAAACACCACCACCCTCGGTCATGCACGCAATTCTTGCTCTCTGTGACTGCTGTGAAAGCAAAGAAAATTCTTGCACACTGCACTAAATCCATGCTGAACACATGTGTTGAAAAACGAGTACACCATCATTATGTACATGGACAGTGTTGTGTTTTCCTTTCGGACTGGTTTCCAAAATTTAATGTGTGCCTTCAATAATGTGATTTGCAGAAAGAAATAGAAATGTGCGCTGGTTCATCGCCGTGAACGCGACCAGTCATCAGTTAATACAGTTTTAATGCGTGATCCATTTGTCCTATAATACTGATTTGGTTCTTGGTGAGCCAAGGCAAATTTTACTAATAGTTTCATTGCTATTTTTTTAAGTCAAAACTATTATTGTTTCCCCCATGATGCGTTTTATTATGAAAGTGAATTATATTTTTAAATAAATATATTAATTATGATATACAGTGCTTGTCTTGAAAACGTATGGTTTTCTCTATAGATAGAATCTATAGAATAGTCATCGTATGTGACCTTCTCTGACAAGAGCGCAGTTTACGACTTAACAGCGCAGTCTACGACTAACAGCCGATCACTAATTTGGTGTGGTACACAGCAGATGAACTTTTTCTCATAGTCAGACGCCGCACGGCCCATTCAACTGTTTTAAACGCTCTTGAACTTGACCTAGAATTAATCTGAACTATATTTAATTTTTTTAAATGTGTAAACCAGAGGTGTCCAACCTGTTAAAGCTTGTCTAGGCCGCATGTGAAGAAGCCGGGTTGTTTTGGGGCCAGCTCATATACCGGTATAGTTAACATAATTAAGTAATTACTAACTTCATTCATTCATTTTTTTTTTTTAAATTACTAAAAGTAAAATACAAGGCAGCAACGTGAAGTTGGTGAGGTCTTTGCAATAGTTTTTGACTCTCATTTTCAATATTTGGTTCGAGGGAGGGCATTGCCATTCAGTGAGTTCTCAAACCACTCAGACAGTTTGGCTCAAGTTTAACTCTCCGTGTTCTTAGCCCTTGATAATGGCTACTTACAAATGTAAGTGCTTCCAAATGTAGGTGCTAACAAATGTAGGTGCTTTCAAATAGCACCATTTCAATTGGGATTCTTATAAAGCGCGTCACTTGAATGTTATAGTTTTGTCACGTAACTTTAGTTCACCCATTGCCGCCCCGATTTTTCTAGTGCCTCTAATATAAACTGCCAATTTGCCTGTATTAGTAGCAGTGGCGTAGCGAGGGTGTTTGGCGCCCGGGGACAAGATTCGCGCCCGGGGACAAGATCCATTTTAAAGCGCCCCCTTTTCTTTTTTTTCAACTCTCAAACCCATTATTTTTACCAATAAATAATATCAAATCACATTTTGGCGCCCCTAACTAGCTTGCGCCCGGGGACATCTGTCCCCCCCTGCCCCCCATCGCTACGCCTCTGATTAGCAGCACCAGTAATTACGCCTGTCGGCAAACATACAATATAACATTTTCAGCTGTACTCTCCAAACCATTTTTTAATCATATATTTTCCTATTCATCAACTCAGCTTTTACAATAGAATCCGCTTGAGTTTTTCCTTTAAAAAATTGTTGAGATGATACACCTTTTTATTTTAGTTTTTAGTATTATTAATGGCATTTTAAGTAGCAATCTCATTAAGTTTTTAAGTTTACGTCTTACGATGTCATGTTAGTTCACATTTTTTAGCGTTTTGGGCCGCATGCTGTCCGCGGGGCGCGGGTTGGACACCACTTATGTAAACTAGAGTTGATATCCTCATGCTAGAAAAACATTTCATTTTTGTAACACAAATAAAGGTAATCACTCAAAATGGGATTTGGATATCTAGACTGTAAATTTAATATTTTTTTATGTCTTAAAAGTAATAGACTATAATAAATGCTATATATATATATTAGTTGATTTTCTAAAAACAGTTTTCAGCCAAGTCATCTGCTGTCAATGGATTTTATCTTCGAACCTCTTTGTGGGAATGATTCGTTTTGGGTAGAGTATGAAATATTGTGTTTATATGAGCCATCCATATATTTCGTGCGCAAAAAACATGTTTTTGTTCATGATTCATGCCCCATCAATGTTGCAACCACACATTTTTCATTTTATCCATGCCGTACGCAAAACTTTTAAATCGAAAATATACACCACCCCCTCATCTATGCAGACGTAATATTTGGATGCCCACATATTTTTAATTACCTTTTATACTGTTAATTTTAAGTCTTCGACTGTGTAACTATGATGAGACAACGCCAATGGCAATTGAATATGACGTACAACACAAACTGGTTGCTTAGGAATGGAAAAAAAAAAAATCGGAATAGTTTTTCTGATGAAAAATGTAAAAACTATCGCCGAAGTAACGGAATAAATTTATTAAGATAACTTTCTAGAACTAGAGTAGCCCCCCCCCCCCCCCCCCGATACGTCACTGCACACTTTTTATTTCCCGCCCATGAACTATACTAAATATTCTGATGTCCCAACCACGTTTAATCCGAATATGTACCACGCCATGTTTAAATTGAGACGATTTCAAGTTCCCAAGTGAAATGAAAATATTCGACTGCGCACCACACGCAGCTGTGCGCACCAAACGCAGTTGTGCGCACCACACGCAGCTGTGCGCACCAAACGCAGTTGTGCTATTTCAAAGGGAAAGAAAAAAGGATCATTTAGCGTAGTTATCGGGGATTATATTTTGCGCGCTATGCGGCAATGGGAGCAGTCAAACCACAAGAGAAATACATGAACGAGAAATTGGGCGGTGACTTTATGATTAAAGTATGGGTATGAGGGGGGGGCGGGGGGCGGGGGCGCCGGGGGGGGGAGATTTAGAAATGTTTGACAGTTGTTGACAAGTGGGGAAAAAGGGGTGGGGGGGGGGTTAGATTGGTTGCCCCCCCCCCCCCCCACCACCATATTAATCAAGTCTTAAAGTTTGGTTTAATTTGGTCTAGGGTGATGTAATGCAATTAATGGGGGAGGGGGCCATTCATAAAATGTTGAACAAAAGATTTTAACATTGATAGATATTTGTGGATACTTATTTTATTAATGCTTATTTCATGTATACTAATTTTTACAATCTATTGTCCGTTCAACTTTAACACTGTAAGGGGCCTAAGTCTCTGTTCAGTGTGTTCACTGGTTAATTAAAATTATGCATAAGGCATGCAGTCAGCGGCCCGAGCCGATGCTCTTATGACTTAGAGTTGACTTGCTCCGCTGTTGGGGGGGGGGGGGGTGGGAGGGGGGAGGGGCTGATTTCCTACTGTGCTCGTTGCTTACTTGCGATGTTAAAAATCGTGATAATTCATCAGCAGAGCAGTCATGATCATCGCACATTTAAAAATTATTATTAGCTACCACTTTGACGTACGATATAATATTTTTTTACCCATATTTAGGATACCAATCTGCTCATCAATAATACCTGGCCAGAGTTTACACAATGTTTTCAGTGGACTGCGCTCGTTTGGATGCCATGTGCTTGGATATGGTCGGTCTTCCCCATCCATTTGTGGTATATCCATTGCCGGCATCCAATGGATTTCTATAAAATACCAAGCAATAAGCTCAACAGCGCTAAAATCGTAAGAATTATTTAGTAAAGTTGTATCCCAATAAAAATGTTTGTAGTGTCTATTCAACATGAACATTTTAAATAGTTTATCCAACATTGTGTGATTATTTATCCAACTGAACATTTATAATTGAACATTCTCCCCAGGGATGGCAACTCAAAAAATGTGTTCGCAATTTTGTATGATCATTATTATTTTGAAATGACTTCGAATTCCTTTTATGATTTCTGAATCACGTGACATCTCACGTCTGCAATATAAAAGATTGTTTTGACAGGATTAGGCGCTTAGGCCATCCATAGTAGGTTAAAGTTAAAGAACACATTGCTTTTCTTAAAATTGAATACTTAAAAGACACAACTGCATTTTCATTTACTTTTTAACATTTCTGCTAAAAAAAAAACAATCTTGCCTTAGGCTAAGTTAGCCTTAGTTAAGCAGCTTAGCCTTGGCCTTAGCATTGGCATTATCATTATTATTATTATTATTACCTCTAAACTCTAAAATGTATAGTCATTATAGTCTAATTAAGTTATTAGACTACACATTTATAGAGGTCTACTGATAGAAACCTTTATAGAAGCTTATATTACATTATATTATATAGTTAAGAGAAACATTTACAGAAGTCTATTGATAGTTAGTTTAGAAACTTGAAACATTTCAGCATTCAACTGTTAACAGCATGAATCACTAATGACAATGACTAATTCATTTTAAAAGATAATACTATTAATAATAACACTACATTGTTTGATACAACAGAGGCACATACAACATATTCACGGTCAGAAGGTAATTGAGAAAACATGAACCTCCAAAATTGTATTAGTATTAGCATGTTGCCGCGACTTTTCAAAAAAGTATTTGATCTAATACTAATAGTAGTAGATATTTTTAGGTTATCCACAATTAAACCTATCAATATTGGATGTAGTAGTTTTTTTGTTGTTTTTTTGGCATTTTGATTACAAAAAACTGCTGTTTAGTCCTAATTCAATTTCTAATATAAGCATAACAATAAAATAACAATGATTTATAGGGTAATCTCAATCCCTTTCTTAGATTCTCTGCTTAACCCATCTCTAATATTAATATAGCCTGATCCTGATAATGAAAAATCCTTATCTTAGATTATATGTTCAATCCATGTGTTAGATTATCTGCCTACTTCTGATGGTGTCAAGCATCTTGAAGATATTTATAACCGTACAAGATGAAAGAAACTCCACCCCACCCCCCAATGCTGTCTATGTGTCCAGTTCAATAATGGCCATTACATATGTAAGTAGATCAAAACTTCAGTTAAATAATGACCATTATAATATATGTCAGAAAAAAAAAAAAAACAACCTAAGTTCATTTAAAGTTGGCTTATTCTGCTTTCAGATTTTAGTTGCTTATCTGAACAGATGCTCAAGAAAAGCTGGCATTGCTTCCCCTTGCGTGTTGTTCATATTTTGGATCTTAAACACAGCCTGCAGTGTGGTACCTATATACAGTTACATTGCACTGAAGGTCTGTACAAAATTTCAACACTTTGGTAAATGTTTACAAAATTAATACAAGTGATAATAGAAATTGTCAGGTTTTCATTTTGATAAATGGTCAAGTATATAAAATCCATTCATTTGAGCAAGAAATTTCAATGGTAATAAAAATGTATATCAGATTGTTTAAAACTAAGTTTGAAAGGTAAAGGGTGGCAAGGAGATAGGGGTTGGTTCCAGGAAGTTTGGAGGAGAAGGTGACAGGTTGGGGGAGAGGTGCCATGAGGATCACGCAGGTTGCCAGGAGTTTGGGGGAGAGATTCCAGGAGATTTAGGGGACAGGAGGTGCCAGGAGGAGGAGTACCCTGTAGGTTGGGATGGTTTTTTTTGTCATTAGCACCTCTACAGTTGCAGCCATATAATATATCTTTTCTCTTTAAATTCAGATCTTTATTACAGAGAACATCCAGTTTGACCTGATGTGTGTATCCTATGGATTAATCATTATCCAGTTCTTTCTGCAGTTTTTCTCTGAACCTGTCATTCTACAATATGACATTCACATTTCAACCAAGGTATGTTATCAGCATAAAGTATTATTTTATCAGCCTCACTTTTTATACTCCACTACCCATATAAGTTATATCTAAGATAGGGACATTTTTTTCTGTGCCAAAAATTCAACCTTAATCCTTTTTTTTTCATATTTCAGAAATCTAGTCCTGAAATCAAAGCATCTTTCCCATCGAAAGTCACATTTCACTGGATGACTAGGTCTCAGGATAGTTTAGTTTCTGAAACTTGAGAACCAATTTAGCTTGATTTGTAATTTTTTAAAGATTTTCAATCCGCTATAGCTATATGACAGAATCTTTCTTTTCATGTTGAATATTTAAAAAATAATTTTTATAAAAAAGCAATATTACTTGAGCATTGAACGCTCAAATTTAGTTGTATGACAAAGAGTTTTAGGCCTTTAACTATATAAAAATCAATAGAATAAATAATTAAAATCAAATAGATGATAGTATACCCTACCTGTATAAAATCTGAGAATACCTAATGTAGGCATATTATTTAAATAAGCTGAGTATTTTTATACTACAATTCCCTTGCAGCTTCATTTGGCAGGGCTACCGGAAGTCATTAACTCCTGAAGATATCTGGGAACTTCCAGATTACCTCAAGTCCCGCCATATTGTGCCAGAGTTTCAAAAGGCTTGGGACAAGGAGAAACACAAAATCTACCTAAGGATTAAGTAAATTTCATTTTCACCCATTTTATCCTCTAAATGGTGCAGCTCTGTTCTCATCTGAACTTTTTTTAATATGTAAGATATATGTGTCTTATATCTGTTGTTTCAATAGCAAGGATGTATTTCACCCATATCTGTTGTTTCAATAGCTAGCATAAATTTGTCCACTATTTGGTATTGGTCATATCTTTTAATCTGTTAATTATTGTAGATTAGAGTTAACAACATGATAGAGGTTGTTAACTACTATTGGCAGCATTCATTTTCAGTTGTTTTTTTTTTAATTTTCATGATACATTCTGATCAATCTGTGTTAAGAGTGGTACAAGTTGAATTTTACAAAGTTAAATTTATATTAAATGTTACTTTACTGAAATTACAACCAAAAAAAACAATCTTTAAAAAAAGGTAAAAATAATAATGTTCATCTTTTTCATCAAAAGTTTTTTTTCTTAATTTTTTTTAAAAAGTTTGATTAAATCAATGAATAATTTTTGTAATATTTAAGTCTGAAAATATAATCTTACTATCTAACCTTTGTTATAAAAAGACAGCTGACATCTGGTGGCCTTTATGATGACTTATCAGGGGAAACTACTCATCTTTTAAAAGTTCAGCCAAAGATGTCAAATATTCCAAAGCTCTCTCCCTCTTTGTTGAAGGCTCTGTTTAAAACTTATGCTCCAGAACTTCTTCGGGCCCATGCAATGAGACTGGGTGCCGATTCACTGCAATTTGTGCTTCCAATTCTCACAAAGTAGGTCATTACTAAGTCTCTTTAATCTTCTATAACTGTAGCTCAAGACATAACCATTCATCATGAGAATATACAAAGTGTTGCATTAGATGCTAGTGGCCAGCATTCGAATCATACTTGGGTGCCTACAGTATTTAATGATATAAAATAAAGTTATGAATTTTGAAAATAATATTAATTTAATGGACTTTTTATAATAAAATTTAAAATCCTTATTGCACCGTGGATTAAACCATGGACTGTTGTGTTAAAAATCTGAGACTTTTTTCCTTTTTAAAAATAAAAAATATTACATAATATTAGTGCATTTTAAAAGGAAATGTACAAGTGAAATTACAAGGAAATTTTACAACTATTTTTAAAATATCCTATGCATATTTTAATCCTATTTGGTTGAGCAATATCCAATTCATCCCGGTTACAATGCAACCAGCCTGGTCAAAACAAACATAGTTATTCACCCTAAAAAGTTTGATAATTTCATGCTTTTTTCATGTCATTCTAAATTAACATGCAGTATTTGATTTTGAACTTGGTAAAAATAATCAATATATTCTCAAATTTTCTAAATTATAGAAATTTAATAGATTTCTGAATTTAATAATTTTTTTATATAGTAAGAGCTGCAAGAACATTGATGATTGTTTAACATAAGGTTGGTCTCCCTTAAACAGCTTGCTGATAGGTTTTGTAGAGACAAGAGAGAGACACACAGCCTGGCATGGCTACACACTTGTGCTTTGCTTCTTCATTGTGACCTTTGTATACTCAGTGTTGTTCAACCAGAACTCTTATAGGTAGGTAACAGTTGGACAAAATACAATAATTTTTTTAATAATTGTTTTTCAATTAATTTTTTTTTTCTTTTTTTTTTTTTTACTTGGCTAAGGCTAAAATTCAAAACCTTTTTTGCCATTTTCCTTTTAGAAATATCTCCAATTATTTGTTTTTTTAATACAATAATTTTTTTAATAATTGTTTTTCAATTAATTTTTTTTTTCTTTTTTTTTTTTTTACATGGCTAAGGCTAAAATGCATAACCTATTTTGCCATTATCCTTTTAGAAATATCTCCAATTATTTGTCTTTTGAAATGTCCATTTGCCATCAAGAACAGGGATTAATGGTATTGCTCTTGTCCATATATTTTTTCAGAAGCTCAAGTGTTGGCATGAAAATAAGGACAGCATTAGTAGCAGCAGTCTATAAGAAGGTAATACGCTGAGCTAAGAGGCTGGACATGTCTTAATGGCACTAGATGCCTTCATTAGTTTGCAACAGAGTTTTGAACTTCCAGTTTATAATGTTTAAAATAATAAAGTAACAAAATAAGACTTATTTGTTGAAGAAAATCAATAAGCTGAACATTTCAAAAGTAAATGTTCTGGAAAAAAAAATGTAAAGTTGCCGTCATAAGTTTTGTCATGTAATTTTCATTTAATAATTATATTACCACCACCCCCGTTCTTTTTTTTTTCTTTTTCTTTTTGCAAAATTACACTTTTTGGTAAGGATTGCGACATTGTAGAAAAATTTTACATAAACCAAAGTAAACAAAAACAATGATTAAAATATTTTGAAATAATACCTGTCGATCAAAATAGTTTCACTTTCTATTGCTTTAAATCAGGGGTCTCAAACTCAAATCATCCGGGGGCCGCATGTGGCAAAGTCTGAGTAAGACTGGGCCGCATCAAGTATTTCACACAAAAAAGCAATTACAAATTCAATATAGTAAAACTGTTAACAATCTGCTCAACCTTTAGTAATAACAAATAAAAACATTAAGGGTTCTCAAGAACTAGGCTTCACTTTTTTCCTCCTACATTTTGCTGCTAGAGACCTAACAAGTGATCAAGCTTAAAGGTTTGGAATTTCCCTCACTCGTAAACATTTCCGGCAATTTTAATAGGAATTCTTTGTTACTGTTTCAGATTGCTACGATTTACACAATTATGGTGTGCATTACCCACTAACTGACTTTTTAAAATCTTGAAATATTTATAGATAATATTCGAAGCGTATTTTCTCAAAAAGCATTTTAGCCATGTTTTTCGCATAAAATTATACAAATTAAAAAATTTTAGTCCGATTTTAAAACGTGTGTACCATTATAATCAACGTCCAAATCTATACAAACATAATAAAAATCAGAATTAGACTAGCCGGTGAGGTTTGACCGAAGCCGTCGCTGAGTGTCACATTATAGATATGATGATTGGGGAAAATGCGCGGGCCGTATTAACACTAAACTTTTCTGTCATGTCGCGGGCCGCAAAATATCGTCTTGCGGGCCGGGAGTTTAAGACCCCTGTTTTCAATGAACCTCTTTTTTTAAACTATTTCCCCCTAACAGTCACTGACTATGAACAATGAAACCAAGAAGAAATTTACCATGGGCAACATTGTCAACCTGATGTCCATTGACTGCCAAATACTCCAGGACGTGACCTCTAACCTTTACATAGTAATCTCTGCTCCCTTTCAGGTGGTTAGCAGTTGTTTTTTTTGGTTACTCTTTATTTGAATTGACATTAAAGAAAACGAATCTTGTCATTTCATTTTTGCTTGAAAACTTCTAGGGAGAGCGTTACAGCATACTGCGCTGTATATATTCTGATTGAAGTATCAACAATCTAAGGATATTACAAATGGAATTTCTTAGTTTTCATATGTTTAGAAAAATTAATTGATCTTAATTTGCTACACTAAGAATAGGAAGATAATAAGTTAAGGAAGTATTTGAAAACAAAATTAATTAAAATAGCAATTAAAATCCAAAAGATTTCTATAGTTCATAACTGACATTTTGTTCAAGATAGTCTAAAAAATATTTTAAGAACAGAAATTTTATTATGATCTTGTATTTTTGTAATCCGTACAGATTTGTATAGCCTTCTACTTCCTGAATGATGCGTTGGGCCTGTCCTTTGTTGCTGGTGTGGCTGTCATAGTTGCCTTAATTCCTCTGAATGCCCGGGTTACAGTGCTAGCCAAACGTGCGCAGACGGAGCAGCTCAGGGTGAAAGATGAACGACTGAAAACTATGAATGAAATATTAAGTGGCATCAAAGTGAGCATTAAAGAAAGCTTCTTTATAAAATTACATAACACCAAGAAAAAGAAAGAAGTTTATATATTTTTTAATTTAAAAAAATGTTTGTTGAGGATTTGATTTCAAATTTTAGACTCTAATTAATGTATTTTTAACAGGTACTGAAGTTGTATGCATGGGAAACCTCCTTTGAAGAAAGAATCCAGACACTACGAGGAAGAGAGCTGAAGTTATTGAGGACAGCCGCTATTTTAAACATAATAAATGTCTTCAGTTGGCTCTGTTCACCCGTGCTGGTAAGACTTCCTAATACAACACCATTTATTACTGACACACTATCTATTGCTGTGTGATCAATAACTGATATTGAAGAATTATTTGTACACCTGTCAAAAATTTTTTTAAGGAAATGTTATTGTTTACATCTATTGGTGAGTTGGGAACAGATCATAGGTCAACATGGTCAATAAGCATAATTTGTCAAGATGGTCAATAATTTTTTTGCTGCAATTAAACAATTTTTTTTATTTCAGAACATGTATATATATATAAAATTTTATATATATACATTTATTTATTTATTTAGATAAGGATTTAAGACCTGAAAAGGTAATTGGGCTGCTTACAGAAAAAATTCAATCTCTTGTTAATTATTTTGAAGTAAAATCAAGAAATTTAAATCGTAGCTTAACTTTCATACATTGATATCATGTGGCTGCTTCTTTCAACTCTTATAAGATTATTAAGGCTTCATTGCAGATAATTTTTATATTTACCCTTAATTAAATAATGGATGATGATTCAATGGATGATATGATGGTTGATTAAATTGATGATTAAATGAAAGATTTAATGGATTATTTAACCAATGATTTTATGGATGATTTAATGGTTGATATCATGGATGATTTAATGATTGATTTAATGGTTGATTATCATGGATGATTTAATGAATGATGTAATGGTTGATTTAACGAATGTTATAATTGATTATTTCATGAAAAATTTAATGAATGATTTAATGGTTGATTTCATCAATGATTTAATATTGAATTAATGAATTATTTAATGGATGAGACAATTAATGATGTTGATATTTCATCCTTTTCATGATTTAAAATCTAGTTCATCTGTTTTCTTGTACTTGTTTCCTAAATAAAAATTCATCTTTTTTTATTTCCTAATTAGGTAGCAACAACAACGTTTATAACTTACATATTTGTGTCCAGTGAACACAGCCTAGATTCCAAAACTGCATTTGTCTCTCTCATCCTCTTCAACATCTTGTCACTGCCAATGAATAAACTGCCTACCATTGTGTCAGACCTTGTTTCTGTAAGTCATTTCTTTAACTTTAAATGCTCTCAAACTTGTATTTAAAAAGCTTAAACGTTAGTCACGATATTTATATTTTCTGAAAATTATTTTATATTTAAAAAAGGGTAGAAAATATTGATATGTTTATGATATTTTTTAATGAAAAAAAAAGCTAAAGTATGAATTTTTTGTTTAAGTTTTAACATTTTTACACACGCACTATTTTATTCCGCACATGGACATACAGGCACACATTCCAGTGTGTACATATATAGGCATATTTCAATAATTATCTACAGACAGATTATGTTTCAATGTGTACATACAGGCACATGTTTCGGTTGGGAGACTCCAGGAATTTCTGTCAGGCATCGATCTGAATGGTAACGATGTCATCAGGGTGAGCATGAGCGACAAGACCACCTATGTAGGTCAAGCCAGGTCCATGAGGCTGCAAACTGAGAAAAGTAAGTGAGGAATTATTAATTTTGATAACATTGTTCGCCGTTAACATTGAAGTCTCTTATTTCATTTATTTGTTTCCTAAAATTGTAAACAATATTTAAGGATAATTTACGAGTGATTGAATTCAAGACGTATGAAGCAAATTGTGGAAAAATATTTGTTTAGGCTTGAAATGAAAAGATAAGAAATGTGTGATGGGGTGTGGGGTGCATTTCTGTGCATTTCTACATAGAATCAGCAAGCATCAGAAGAGTGATTTTGTAAATTTAGGTTCCCTTGACCTGGTTGTTTTTTATAAAAATCCTTTGTTTTTAGTTGATTCTCAATAGTAATGTTGCTTTATAATTCTGTTATAGGGCTTTTATTTTTATTTGTTTACGCTAGTGAATGAATTTTAATGGCTAGTACCATTATACATGTTGATCAAACATGAAAAAAAATCAAACTCTAAGTATATTAATATATTAATTACCTGTTGGCATTTATTTATAATTTAAATGTCCAAATATAAAAGATAGAAAAAAATTGACCAAATAAGGCCTACTGTTTTGTAGAAAAGGTCTATTGAATTTTTATGACTATTTAAAACTGGTCATTTTTTTATAAATTGCATATAAGTGACATAATAATATAAAAAAGAAGATAGGATAAGAAAGGGTGGTCCAAAAATGAGAAGGAGGGGTCACATTGAACATACTGTAAAGGACAAAACATTGTATTAATTCAGTTATATAAAATAACCCTTAGCTATGAGATATTCTCACTTTTTTTGGTCACCTTGTGTGTACAAAAAAGGCATCACACTTTTATTTAAAAAGTACCAAAAAATTAGTAAATTGAAAGGTTTATTTGAAATTTCAGAATACTACTAACAGAGCTGTTGCATGTGCCTTTCAATCCCTGCAGCAGCAGTGGGAAAGGAAATGGAGGGGGGGGGGGGGGGGGTTGAATATTTAAGGGACCTAAAGTTGTGATGTGGAAACAAAATTGAGCTATAACTTTGAATGAATGAGGCATAAAATCTAAAATTCCGGAAGGCTCCAAATGTCATCCAGCGCCTACTGCTATAACTTTCTTTAGATAAATTACTAAGTAATGAACATATTGCATCTAATTGTAAAACTCTGTTTTATTTACTTTAATAACAAATTTCATGTTAAATCCCTGGATTTGTTTTTTTAATTGACGAATTCTACTAAAATTCGTACCAAAAATGTGCAATTATTTTAAAATCGAAATCTTGTTCGCAAAAACCCTGCACTTTGAAAGAAAATCAACTTTCCTAAATATCGTTCATTATTCATTAACAATATGGCCATCTTGATGAGCCACTGTTGCTCCTTAGAAGTGTGAGGCAACTGCCCAGTGTGACCGAGTGTGCCCGCGCTATAAGATGGCACAGCATGATGCTATTACATGATGGGAAGGTACTCAGGGGTGGTCTGAAAGTTACTGTAAATGAAATCAATGAAGCCAGTTGGCCTACTTTTCTATAAACAATTGATTGGACAACATATTGTGTAAATGGCATAAACCAACTGACTGTAGTGCTTAGATTTGTTGTGAAATTGGATGATGAGGTGGCACGTTTTGTTATATAAATGGTAGTTTTGGAAGCACTTTCCACCACTGTTTTTTTTGGCCTCCTGAAACAAATAACGGTTTCTGTTTTCAGCAACCTGGTGTGCTAATTATTATGTTGAAAATTTAGAGAAAGCCAAGAAGCGATACATACTGAAAACATGGTACATTATAATTATATGATTATCAATTCTGTATGTGCTCAAGGTCATGCTTCTACTGTGAGGACAACTTGGAAATTCACTGTGCCTCGGTGTAACACTGTCTGATATAAACAATCATTCTTACCATGCACAATAATCGCTTGGAACCACATGGACAATGCCGCCGTGGACTCGACATCAATCGAGAGCTTCGAGGCTGCCCTGGCATCTGCTAGGAGCCGTTAGGATAGCAGCATCGCTTCCCCAACCGTTGTACATATGCCAGTACATGGATTCAGCAACGTACCCTACAAGAACCAGAAACAAATACAACCAATCATGAATTATTAAAAAAAAATAATAATGGATCCCTATACTTTGTTTTACTATTACTCTTTGTATTTTTATTACTATTTTTTTTTATTGCTTTTTGTATTTTTATTAATATTTGGTTTTTTTAATTACTATTTATTTTATTACTACTATTTGTATTTTTATTACTATTTATTTTTTATTACAATTTTTTATATTATTACACATTTTTTGTTTTATTACTATTTGTTTTATTATTACTACTTGTATTTTTATTACTATTCTCATGATTATTTTTCCTTCTTGCATTGTCTTCAGATTTGTTTGCCATATCTGACATGACAAATTGTCACAATTTTTTTCTCTTATTCTATTTTAGTTTGCACTGTTTTTTAAATGTTAAATAATAAGTAGGTCATTTGGGAATAAATGTACCATTTGATTTTCATGTTTTGCATAGCTATAGGCCTATATGTATGAATATTGTATATCTTAGGTGCAGTGTACATTTCAAATGCCACATTTCATTGGGACAGGGCTCTGGCTCCAGTGCTAAAAAAGTAAGTCAATATGTTACTTTTATCATAGGTATACACTTTTATCATTTGTATACAATGAGTATTAGAGCCAATCTTATGTTTTTTGTTTGCTGTTTTTATTTTATGTATTGGTTATAAATAGTTAGCCTGTAATTTAATTTTTAAACTTTCTGAGTAACAGTTAGCCTATAATTTAATTAATTAAACTTTCCCAGTAATAAATAGTTAGCCTGTACTTTAATTAATTAAACTTTCTGAGTAATAAATAGTTAGCCTGTAATTTAATTTATACAAACTTTCAGCACGGTTACTATGAAATTAACTTTATCCATTTCCTTGTTGCTCTTCAAAGTTCTTGCTTTAAAAAAAGTCTTTATTTGGTTGGGTTTTTTTTTTTTAATTTTTAAAAACAATTTTGATTGACCATTTAGTCATAATGGCTTTATGTGAGGGCTGCTGATTGACCATTTAGTCATAATGGCTTTATGTGAGGGCTGCTGATTGACCATTTAGTCATAATGGCTTTATGTGAGGGCTGCTGATTGACCATTTAGTCATAATGGCTATTTGTGAGGGCTGCTGCCAACTTTTAGATTTTGTTCCGTCCAATTTTACCAAAAGTGATCACCAAAGAATATGAAATACCTAATTTAGTCAAATTTAAGCCCTTGATGATACCAAGTTTGTTACAGCTTGGATGTGAATATTCCTACGGGCAAGCTTGTGGCTGTCGTGGGTCAGATGGGAGCTGGTAAATCATCACTGTTGTCTGCCATCCTCGGGGAAATGGAGAAGGTGTCTGGGGACATTGTGGTCAGGGTGAGTAATTGATTGATTAACAGATGACCACTTCTAAGTTGTTTTGTGTCATGCAATCATCACTAAAAACATTTATTATGTGATGTGGTGACTCGATGTCATTCATGTGAACTGATGTATGTGGTTTGTTGTTGTTATTTAATGTGTCTTAAATTATTCTTGAATTCCTATCATTTATTATTTGATTGGGTTACCTAGAAGAAAAATTCTTGAATTACTACTTTACATCACTAGGCCTATAACATGTTAAGTAGCCCAACTACATAAACATTTTGCATGTTATTATAGAATAGAGGCCTATTGACACTCATGAACTATATTTTTGAACAGAGTTTAACAAACTCATTCAGAGATGTGATGCATCTGAAACTGATTTTAGTTTACAGCATAATTTATTTACTTATGTTTCAAGTTCCTTACAAAAATAGATTAAACCAAAGTTAACAAGTTGAACTAATGCTGCTGAATTTGTCTTTGTCCTTCTTTGATGTTGCTGTTCAGGGAACTTTGGCTTATGCACCCCAACAGCCTTGGATACAGAACATGACAGTGAAGCAAAACATCTTGTTTGACAGACGCTATCACCACAACAGGTACACGCGTGTTGTCAAGGCGTGTTCTCTGCAGTCTGACCTGGAGCAGCTCATGGGCGGAGAGAATGCAGAGATTGGTGAAAATGTGTGTAGGTTATGTACATTATTATTACTAAACATGAGACTTGCCAATTGATGAAAACATTTTTTTACTATGTAAATTAGACCCATTCTAACTCTCATTAAAAGCTATTAGAACAGTCCAATCGTTAGTTTAAATATGATTGAATGGTCATAGCTGGCAATGTAAACGAAATTGGTAAATAATAATCTTACCATTCAAAGGGAGCTAATTTAAGTGGCGGCCAAAAACAACGTGTGTCACTGGCCAGGACAATCTACTGTGATGCAGACTTGTATCTGTTTGATGATCCCCTGAGTGCACTGGACACTCATGTGGCTAAACATATCTTTAAAAATGTCATCAGCAACAGTGGGATGCTGAAGTCAAAGGTGAGGCTCTCCTCCATCTATTGCATTTATCCTTTACTCATCAAATAAACTAAAACATGCATATAAATTCTTTATTAGTTTATACGTCTTGTGTGAAAGGATATGAGAAACTACCAGGTATTGTCTTCACGAATGACAATAATTGTTTACTTGACAAGTACCGTAATGTTATTTTCTGATCAGTTTAAAAAAAAAGCAGTCATGTTGAAACAAAATTGAGAACTTTGTGGAGTGAATCCTGATTTTTTTTTTTTTTTCCTTCTGTTTACTGCAGACTCGTCTCCTTGTGACCCATGGCGTCCACTGGCTGCCGATGGTAGACATCATCCTGGTGCTGCATGAAGGCAGACTAATACAGAGTGGTAGCTATGAAGACCTGCTCAGTAGGGATGGGCCCTTCGCCCAGTTCCTCAAGAACTACTTAATGGATGATGATGTAGTGGACGATCCTGAAAGTAAGATTTGACATTTCATCCTGAAAGTAAGATTAATATTTCATCCTGGGGGTGATCTTCTACCCTTGGTGGCTCTTAACCTTGCTACGGCACCACTTGTCATAAGAGTAAGATGTGTGAAAATAATTTCTTTTAAAATAAAATGTAATTTTTGATGTCAGTTCAAGATAAAAAAAAATTGTATATCATATCTTTATAAAAACTAGAATTTTTCTATTTAATTTCATTTTATCAATTATGTGACAAAGAACTGGTTTTGTTCTTACAAGTTTGTTTGTGTGTCAAGTGTTTTTAGTCTTATGAAGTGTTTTTAGCCTTGTGAAGTGTTTTTAGCCTTGTAAAGTGTTTTTAGTCTTGTAAAGTGTTTTTAGTCTTGTAAAATGTTTTTAGTCTTGTGAAGTGTTTTTGATCTTGTAAAGTGTTTTTAGTCTTGTAAAGTGTTTTTTGTTTTGTGAAGTGTTTTTGGTCTTGTCAAGTGTTTTTAGTCTAGTAAAGTGTTTTTAGTCTTGCAAAATGTTTTTAGTCTTGTGAAGTGTTTTTGATCTTGTCAAGTGTTTTTAGTCTAGTAAAGTGTTTTTAGTCTTGTAAAATGTTTTTAGTCTTGTGAAGTGTTTTTGATCTTGTAAAGTTTTTTTAGTCTTGTAAAGTGTTTTTGGTTTTGTGAAGTGTTTTTGATCTTGTAAAGTGTTTTTAGTCTTGTAAAGTGTTTTTGGTTTTGTGAAGTGTTTTTAGTCTAGTAAAGTGTTTTTAGTCTTGCAAAATGTTTTTAGTCTTGTAAAGTAAGACTTAATGTGTGTGTTTCAGTAAGTTTCATAAGGACCGAGATTTGGAAGAGAGTGGATAGTGTAACATCAGATGGCTTGACATCAGCTGACGAGGATGACAGACCCAGGAGGAGAAGACTCCGCAGGTCAGTCCATTTAAAAAAAAAACACACTCATCCTGTTTTGTTGAAATGTTTGGCTCTTAGTGAGATGTGGACCGATAATTAGATAGGTTGCAACAATGACTAAGCATGATTTTTAATGTGGGGATTAAATGTCATGCAAAAAGACAACACTGCATACATTCTATAATAAAGAGTGCACCAGCACCACACTAACAGTGCACCAGCACCACACTAAGAATGCACCGGCACAATATTAAGAGTGCACGGCACCATGTTAAGAGTGCACCGGCACCATGTTAAGAGTGCACCTATAAAGAGGAAAGACATAATTACTATTAATTACTTTGTGATTTGTAGTTGGAAAAATAATATAGATCTGTTTTCATTTCACTATTTGCTTTTTGTTGGTCAGTTTTGTGTTTGGTTAGTTTTGTGTTTGATCAGTTTTGTGTTCGGTCAGTAAGGTATTGTTTTTGCACTCTCTGTAATGTCTGCTGTCTGATTTATAACTCGAAGCCTCATATTTAATTCAAACTTCTAATAAACCTTCCCAGTTTTTTTTTTTTTTATGTGTTTTTTGTTTGTTTTGTTTTTTCAACAATAGAACCAGTACATTAGATTTCACTACAGATCCCTCCAAATATGAAGAGTGTTTCTCTAATGAATCAACACTAATGGAACATGGCTACAAACTGATAGAAGAAGAGATATCGGCAAAGGGCAAGGTTGTTGAACCCTGATATTATCTATTTATAGGTTTATGTTCTTATTTAAATTTGCCATGTCCCAGAGTTTGAAAAAATCATTACAGTGCATCATGTATTCAAGTGTAAGACTTTCATTTCTATAGCGTATGACTTTATACAAAAAAATAGTCAGGCCTGTAACTTTTATTTTTGAAGTTTTAATTTTTTTTATTCCCTTTAATACACTTTCTCAACTTTTAGGATCAGTTCCCTATGTATCAAAAATATGAAACCTTGCATTTTTTTAAAAACAATAGTTGTATAATTACATGCATTTGAATCTCAGCATTTATAACAAGTGGAAATATTTCAGGTGGACGTGGGGATAAAAATACACAAGTATTTGTCCTTTAAATGTTTAAAAATTAATATTAAGAAGCCGTTATGTAATTTGTTTGTGTGATTGTATAAAAGGTGTTAGGTTGCAAATAAACTGATTTGTTTTGCTCTTCATTGTGTTTACTAAAATATAATTTAAGTCCTTTATGTTTTCCAGATACTTTTTTTTCCTTGTTGATATAAAATTGTTCTATTTGTTTTTACAACCAAGGTAAAAGGTTCAGTGCTGTGGGACTTCATCAAGGCGTTTGGCGGTTGCTTTGCTGTTTGCCTCCTGGTGCTGCTCCTGGTCTATCAAGGAGTCGGGGTCGGAGCCAACATCTGGCTCTCCTTGTGGACTGATGACCCTTACCTGACCAACCAGACGCTGTCAGATACAGAGCTGTATCAAACAAAGACGTACACATATTTGGCAGTTTACAGTGCTCTCGGACTCATTCAAGGTATCAAAAATTTCAAAGCTTTACATTTTCTGTCTGTTTTTTTTAACTAGGAACAGTGGCAGCATTATGCATGCCAACCCAGTTGATGCAAATTTTTATTTGCGTTAAGTTTTAAAAAAAATCAAAACTGTGACATAAAAAAAAAATTAATCTTGCTACATTAACTGGGTAAACTAAAACTGAGGTTAGTATATTTGGATCAATACTCATCTGTGTTAAAATCAGCTATCAATTCATTCCTAAAATTTTTTTTTTACATTTTAAAACTTCCAAAATACCTACTTTTAAAGTAGTTCTTTCACTTACACAGTCATTTTATATATTTAATATCTTTATATTTTTTATAAATTTTAAAAATTATTTCAGCTATTTGTGCTTTAGCTTTTGTGGCCAACATTTCACTTCGCATGGTGGCCGCTTCAAAACGCCTGCATGATGCACTGTTAGAAAACATTATGCGACAGCCGATGAGATTCTTCGACACAACACCCCTTGGGCGGGTCATCAACAGGTTCTCAAGGGATGTCGACATCATCGACACCTCCATGGCTCGCCTTGTCCGCCTGTTCTTCCAGCAGTTATTTGCCGTCCTGAGTGTCCTGGTCGTGATTACCTATACCACACCTATCTTCATTGCAGCAGCTGCGCCCATTATGTTTGTTTACTACCTGGTACAGGTAAGCCAAGTTAACCACAGTATGTGCATGTTAATCACCCAGTACAGGTCCGCCAAAAGAACTCTGGATCAGGACCTTACATAAATGCAGTGCTCTAACAATAGATATGAGTAGCTGTGAACCTGTAAATAAGCTAATGAAAATACTGTACTACACACTGAGCAGAATAGAGAAATATGCAACCTGAGCGTAACCTAAACCCACATTGTTACAAGTCAGCATTTTAGTGATTCTTAGCCAATATTGAATTATCATTCCTTTTTTATAGAATTTTTAAAAGGATATAAAATATCTGTCAGAAGTTCTGTTTGCCAACTTCATGACAGCTTCGCTGTTTTTCCTGATTGAATTCTTTAAATAAATAATATGAAAATATCTGTCAGAAATTCTATGTGCCATCCTCACGACAACTTCGCCGTAACGAGTCCACTACAAGATCTCCAATCTACTCTCACTTCAGTGAGACTCTGTGTGGCGGGAGCACAATTCGAGCATTCAAGGCAGTTGACAGGTTTGCCTCCGAGTCACAGCGCAGAGTGGACATCAACAATGCTTATTTTTACGCCTTCACTTCAGCTTCAAGGTAAAATAGAACAGACTCTTATAGCTTCTAGGTGTCTGAGATTAAGTATAGTAGATGTATTAGAAGTAGTTTATACAGCTTAAAAAACAAAATCATTATTTAAATTGTTAAGTTTAGAAATATCAAAACTAGCTGGATTTTAAAACACTGCTAATTAAAAATGCTTTTATGATGCTGGTGTTAATAAATGGTAATAAGGGGGAAATGCTGCAATCAGGTTAGGTAACAGAGACTGAGCGAAACAAAGTATGCGAATACCTGGGAAATACACAATGAAATTCCTCTTGCTGTCCTCTCTGACACTTCATTGCAGCGAAGTGTTTACTTTAATTTTATATAGTTTTTACTGATGTTTGATTGCTGAAGATGACCTCTTGCCGACACGTTCATCGTTTTGTTGCATCCTTTTTTCCCAGGGTTTCCCTTACTTTGTCTTTGTTTGGCGATTTCCTTTTGCTTTTGATAAAACTTTATAAATGACCTTCCATTGGTTTTCATTTGCTACAAAAATAGTTACTGGGGAAAATAATGACTCATTTCTGACACATGTGATGAGATTCTCTTAAGATTCTGTTGAACTATGTATCATTAAATATGATGCTAATTTTTTAAAAATATTTGACTACACAACAACTTTAACTCATTTTGATTCTTTCTATCTTTAGATGGATCAGAATCCGTCTGGAGCTTTTGGGCAACATGATTGTCCTGAGTGCAGCACTCCTGGGGGTTACAGCAGATGGACTGACCGGCAGCCTTGTGGGTCTCTCAGTGTCTTATGCTCTGCAGGTATTTGATCACCTTCTTAGATGATATTTTATTCAGATCAGATTTAAGTATAACATCTACCGACCAATGATTGAACCTGACTTGTCTAACAGGTGACCAGCACTCTGAATGAACTGATCCAGAACTCAACTCAGCTGGAGAGTAATGTTGTGTCTGTGGAGAGGATTGTGGAATATTCCAAACTACCCCAAGAGGTAAGCTGAGGCCCAAGCAGGAAAATAAGCACATGCTTAGCACATCGGGGTTAAAGGGGCACCACAAATAGACACCTAGAAAAATATTGAGTATTTCCACTAAATCAAGAATTTCCACAAAATCAAGAATTTCCCCTAAATAAAAAATCTACTCAATCAAGAATCTACTAAATCAAAAATTTCCAATAAATCAATAATTTCCACTACATCAAGAATTTCCATTAGCAAACCATCTGCTGACCTCCAATTAAGTTTAAAATGATGCAAAACTGAAGTCCTGCATTTGAATGTTAAATTTTCTCCGCACTTTTTAGCTTGGGAGCCTTCGGTGTCTTCTATCTTTCTACCCTCACCTCATCAAAGTGTCATTACAGGCATCTTTACTTTTATTTTTTTTTAAAAGCCCCACTACTAGGAATAAAGCAGGGTTGATGACTGGTCTTAAAGTTTAAGATACTCCATAAAAATTTGACCAGCACTAACTTTACAATGAAAGTCTGTAAGATTTAGGTTGTCCGTTAAAAAAAAAAGAAGAAAGAAGAAAAACAAAATGGGAAATCTCAGCGTTTATGATTTCTCCTTCCTTGCCATAAGCATAAATTATGCTAATCAGGAGACATTAATATTGTGGAGTGGTGAGACAATAAACTTACGCTGCATATTTGATTTTATGTCATATGACATACAGCTATGTATACTTAATAACACATAGTCACAGATGTTTTGGTCAAATTTATTTTCATCCCTTTAAAAAATTTTTTTACAGTAAAATAAAATATGTGCTTGTCAATAAAATATGGGAAGATTATATATAAAGTTGTCAAAGCAGGTATAGATGCAATTTTAATGCTACGTCTCTACAAATATATACCCCAATATATAAACTTTTTCTGTCATAGACAATACTTAAGTGTAAGTTTTGTTAAGAACGGCAAAGGTTTATATTACGCTTACATTTCTTGATGCCATAACCTATTTCTATACACTTTAATGTTGTATTTCAATGGGAAAAATTCCTCAACGTGAACAGTTTTTACTAATTTAATAACATCTGTAATAAAATATGTTTGAAATGTATCATTTAATGATACCAAAAACCATTGGATTCATTCAGCCAGCCTGGGGCACCTCTTCTCATAAACTGAGCTCAGATTGGCCGAGGCTAGGAGACATTGTCTTCCGCAGCTACAGCACCAGGTACAGGCCTGACCTTGAACTTGTTCTCAAGAACGTGTCATGTCATATCGAGGATGGTGAGAAGGTCAGCAAAGAACTGGTTTTACATCTTTGGATTTACTTATTGATTTTACCCCATCATGTTTACTTTGACGTAAAACTTAAAACAAACCTATTTGAGTTTAACATAATTGAAACGTAAGAATATTTCCAGCGGATTAAGGCTTTTTGTAACATTATATATTTTATTACAGATTGGAATAGTTGGGCGAACTGGCGCCGGAAAATCATCCATGTCAATGGCCTTGTTCCGCCTGATTGAATCTGTTGGAGGCAGTATTATAATAGATGATGTGAACATAGCAGACATAGGTCTTCATGATTTGAGATCCAGGCTCACAATAATACCCCAGGTTTAATATTAGCCCTCGCTGATTTTAAAGACGTACAATATTTAAAATTGGCTTTGGTCTTCAAAATCACTGCAAAAAAACTCTTCCTCTCCTGAATTCTTTTATTTCTGTATGTAAATATAATTAAATGTTGATGTTAGGAAAATAATTTAATAATCTTTAATGTTCTTCTGTACAGGACCCAGTCCTTTTCTCTGGTACGCTGCGTTTCAACATTGACCCATTTCGCCTGCACAGTGATGATGACATCTGGACAACACTTGAATATGCCAAACTTAAAACTTTTGTGGCTGAGTTGCCAGGTGGGCTTTCATTTGTGTGCGAAGAGGGAGGCCAAAACCTGAGGTAATTATGGCGCATTTACACAGACAGACATGTATCTCCCTGTTTTGGTCGGCATGCAGACCCGCCAAGTGTGCCCTACCACCTCGGGGGAGGGGGGGGGGGTCATGTATTAAGGGGCCCAAAGTTGTGATGTGTAAAAACATTTAGGGGAAAGTCATTTTAAATTGGGTTGAATAACTGATATGCTCAATAGCTGAATTGCAAAAATAATAAGTTGCAGGGGGCCCCTGAAAGTCATACGACGGCTGTGATGTCATGTAACAATCATATTTAATTATTTTTTTTTTTAAACAAACCGTTTATGAAATGTTAAGGAAGCAAAGAGAATGAATGTAAATTACTTGAAAAATGAAATAATACAATATCAAATGTATAATTATGAGTGAGCAAAACATGAAAGAAATTAACTTTACAAAAATATTTTAAAGGATTTTTTTTTTTTTTTACATTAAGGGTGCATCTTGTAGAGTGTTGGATAATCCCCATTTGAATGTACTAATTAGCTTAGCAAACCTTCCCCTCCTCTATAATAAATTTTTAAAAAGCCAAAGGAAGGCATTTTTGAATTAATAAACATTTAAAATCTTAAAAATGTAATCATTTTCTTGTTAGAGAGGTCAAAGGTTTCAATCTGACATAAAATGATGTAATGTAATTGTCTATCTATATGATATGGATACAGCTTGATGATAATTATCTGATTTACAAAGTCAGTCATTCAAAGTCAGTCTTACAAAGTCAGTCTTACAAAGTCAGTCATACAGAATCAGTCATGCAAAGTCAACCATACGAAGTCAGTCATGCACAAAATGTTCTAACTTGTGAGTCAAACAGCCAAAACACTGATTCTACTGTTAAAAATTTTAGATTTGTTAATTTATTGAAATGGACCCTGAGGGACTCTGGAAATGTATTTGTCATAGACCTCTAGTGACAATGAATGGGTCCATTTATGAAACAGGGATTATATTTATGACCAGTTACCTCTACCTCCCAGTGTTGGCCAGAGACAACTGGTCTTTTTGACCAGTACATATTTATGACCACTTACATTTATCTCCTAGTGTTGGCCAGAAACAATTGGTCTGTTTGACCAGCTCTCTTGAGAGTCAGTAATGACCTCTTGCGCGCAATGGACAGCGGTAATGTCTCCATTTTGATCCTCTTAGACCTCAGTGCGGCCTTTGACACTGTTGACCATGAAATCCTTTTCAAAAACCTTGAAAACTACTTTGGAATTTCTGGTTCGGTTTTGGCTTGGTTTAGGTCCTACCTCTCTGATAGAACGCAAATGGTCTCTGTCGATGGCTGTCTCTCCGGCAGTGCTGATTTGGTGTACGGAGTGCCACAGGGGTCCGTTTTGGATCCGGTTCTATTCATAATGTATACCAGGCCACTACTCCTCTTGCTCGGGAGGCATGCTGTTGAGAACCAGTCATTTGCAGATGATACGCAGCTATACATGCATACCCATCCATCTCTTGTCGATTCCGCTGTCCAGACTTTGCGGGGATGCATTGATGATGTCAAGTCTTGGATGACACTCAGCAAGTTGAAGCTTAATGATGACAAAACAGAAGCACTCCTCATTTACAATCACAAATCATCCTCTACCTCAATTCTTCCCACCTCATTTCAAGTAGGTAACTCCGACATACAGTTTACACCCTCTGCTAGGAATCTTGGTTATATTCTTTCTAACAACATGTCTCTCGATAAACATATCTCTCACATTTGTCGTTCAGCATACACCGCCATCCGTCAGATCAGCTCCATCCGCCACTACCTGACAGTTAGCGCAACAAAAACTCTAGTCTGTGCTCTTGTTCTCTCTCGTCTTGATTATTGCAACTCACTTCTGTCAGGTTCACCGAAACATTTTATAGAAAAACTGCAGAAAGTTCAAAACTCTGCTGCTAGGCTTGTTCTTAAGGCAAAAAAACGCGATCACGTCACTCCACTACTCCACTCACTACATTGGCTCCCTATACAGGCACGCATTGACTACAAGCTGTCTCTTCTCTGTCACAACTTTTTCTCGGATTCCTGCCCTTCCTATCTAACTGAACTTCTTTCTGTCTATTCACCCCTTCGACAACTTCGCTCCTCCGCAGACTCGCGTATTCTGTCCGTTCCCAAGACACGCACTAAATTATATGGTGAACGATCTTTCTCTTTCTGCGCCCCCAAACAATGGAATTCTTTGCCACTACACATCCGCAATATAACAACCACACAGGCCTTCAAAACTGCACTCAAAACACATCTATTTAAACTATACTACTCTGACTGATTCTCCTCCTATAAACCGATAAACGTACATGGGTTTCCTTGTAAAAATGTCTGGTGTGGGTGGATGAATATACCTATGGTGTTGTTTTGCTTATATGTTGTTTTTATTTCATTTATGTATTTTATTTTAATATTATGATTATGCCTCTTTGCTATATATGTACAGCGCGGTGAGCCCAGCCCTAGGCCGGGGTACCGCGCTATATAAGACCACTTATTATTATTATTATTATTACATATTTATGACCACTTATGTTTTACCAGTACATATTTATGACCACTTACCTTTATCTTCCAGTGTTGGCCAGAGACAACTGGTCTGTTTGACCCGGAGCTTAATGAGGAAAAACAAAATCCTGATCTTGGATGAAGCTACGGCAGCGGTGGACATAGAGACAGATGAACTCATCCAGCAATCCATTAGACTGTGTTTTAGGGATTGCACTGTGCTCACAGTGGCCCATAGGCTGACCACAATCATGGACTATGACAGGTAAATTAGAGGACACATGGCCCATGGACTGAGGACTGACTATAATTATGGACTAATACTAGTAAAATAGAGGACTCTATATTTTTTCATTTCATACGCTATGCTAATTTTTCACCTTTGCCATGAAATAGTGTAAATA
The DNA here is from genome assembly GCA_964033795.1 of Lymnaea stagnalis. Classification (NCBI taxonomy): domain Eukaryota; kingdom Metazoa; phylum Mollusca; class Gastropoda; family Lymnaeidae; genus Lymnaea; species Lymnaea stagnalis. The sequence continues at coordinate 254,553 of CAXITT010000395.1, read as the reverse complement.
CCCATAATTTTGTTTAATGTTTCTTTGTCAACAGGATACTTGTGTTAGAAAATGGACGAATAGCCGAATTTGATACAGTTGAGCACCTGTTAGACAACAAACAATCAATATTCTACAGTATGGCCAAAGAGGCAAATCTTCTCCTTTACAAACCTGATAACTTCAAGTTATGACAGAATTAAGATTTGAAAGATACTGTCGGTTATAGTTTGTGCTGATGTTCATCTTCTTTTAAAGAATTATTTTTGTGGTTTTTTTTTTACCATTTTTGATAACTGGAACACTGTAAATTGAATCTGTGTAACTTTGTTGTTACTGTTACTTTCACATTATTGGTGCTGGTTGGTTGATGTTCAATGTGTTCTTCACCCAAGGATAAGATGTTTTCACTTATGAATTATTTCTATACAAAACGACTAATAATAAAAAATAGAAAGCACAAATTATTGCTTTATTTAATTATAAAATTTCATTTGCTCTGTTCCAAGTGTCATTCATTTTTTTTTTTTTTAAACATTGATTTACTGGGTAAATTTGTGTCCAAGCTCAAACTTATTTTTTGTAATGTGATTTTAAATTATGTGGTAGGATTCTAAACAATTTTTTTTATATTTATCTTACTGAAAGTATTTTTTTTAACAAGCTAATGGTCGTAAAGTCAATTTTGTAAATTGAACCCATGGTTTAATATGGGGTTCAAGGAATTATTTCCTGTTTGAAAAACACAAATTTATCTTGATTGATGTCCCTTTTCAAAACAGTAATTATCTACCATGTTTTGATTTATTGCAAATAATTTCACCTTAGGCTAGCGGCAGTAAATGATGTAACTGTTATTGAAAAATAATGCTGTCGTGATATTTATCTTCTTATTTTAGTGAAATTGGTTGATTTATTCAAGAAATAAGTGCAATTTAATTATGTTAATGTTTGCATTAAATGATGCATTTTTTATGCACCTTTTTTTCTTTTTTTTTTTAATTCTCGGGGAATTTTCATTTAAATGTTTATTTAAAAATTTGTTTTCAATAATAATTTTAAAAAAGTCTTTGTTGTGAAAGTTTAAGTGAATTGTTTTTTAAAATTTTATGTTGATCTGGTGGGGGTAAAAAAATGGAAACTAAGTTATTATTTTTTTACAATGATATCACAAGCAATATTCCAATAAATAAGATCTGAGATTATTCACAAATTATATTCATTTCAAAACTATGAACAAAAAACCATTTTAAACAAGAGTTTAATTTTTAAAATTTAAAAAATAATAATGTTTGATGAAGGCAAAATAAATGAGAAGGGTTATTTCCCTAGCTGTGGCTACTCTATCCAAGTAATTTGAAATAATATGGTTTGACTCAACAGGATGACGTACAGGGTTGGCTGCAAAGCAGGCAGCAACCCGTGTGGTACCGGTTTGGTTATAGAGAAAATGACTAGGTATTTATATACTGTTTTTATTATTTTGACAGTTGTAACAACCGATTTGGTGGAATGGTGAAAATTTAACAGCCGGGTGTGGCCAATGGGGCTCCAGCACACCCCTGACAACATAGATTATTTAGACACTTACACAGGCGGACATTTCTAAGAACTGAAAACGTCGCACCGCTTTGAGTAACATCGGGGCCGGCTCAAGGTACCGGCAACTCTTGGCACTTGCCCGGGGCGCCATGGGGTTTAGGGCGCCATCAGTGATCTTCCGAAAAATGGAAAAATTATTGCTTGTTGGCACCATGGAAGAACAATGGAAAGTGCAATAAAATGAGTTGCTGATCTAAAGGTTAAAAGAAAAATGTCATCGGTAGGCTAATCATTCATAATGTCCAAATACAAGTTAAGCAGAACACTATTATTATTCATTCTTTGTTTAAAAAACAACCTAGGTAATATACTTATTACTTTATCCCCAATATTTTCTGTGCACAAATTTATATGATTATACTTAAAAGGGCCGCCAAAGTTAAGCTTGCCCGGGGTGCCAGCAACCGTAGGGCCCGCCCAGCGTAACGTTCCTAGTTTTAGACTATGTTTTCGTACAACATAGCTTCTAAAAATGTATTTCCGAATTTATCTGGCAGTTAAAATTATTTCTAAACCTCTGCACAGACTTCCTTGGCGTAATGTATTTTAAGAAATTGCTAATTATTTTCTACTTTTAAGTGCGTTGAAACTCGTCTTTGATATAAAGTCTTTTTTTTTTAAAGCTTTTTTTCTAATCTCCTTTACAAAATTACATTTAAACCATAAGATTATTGTGGCTGAATAATTAACACATCCCTCTCCCCCCCTCACCCATACACACATATCCCTTCCACACACACATTTCCAAGGTCCTCTGCATAGGCATAAGCAATTGACACGCCTCTCTTAAGTGACCACCCCCCCCCCCCCCCTTTTTTTTTCCCCCGTTTCTTGACTGGCAGAGTCTTGCTCTGGTTTAACCCTGCATCCGGTTGTACAATGTTTCCTTATTTTAAGTACAAGAAAAACTCCTCGAGGTGCCTCCATCTCAACTCATTGGCCCGTTGGGTGGTCTCTCCAAAACATTGTTTGGAAAACTCATAATCGTTGTGGATGGGAGCATCTGTTTGGAATTTTACTGATCGGTATTTATTTTTAATTGTTATTAAACAAACAAAAAATCTTATTTAAAACAAAAGTTATGGGGGCAAAATTTTTCAATTCTATTTAAATAATAAAGAATCGACGGAGTTGAAAAAAAAAGTATTCTTATCGTTTGGTTTTGCAACAAATCATAAATTGTGACACTTTCTGACACCAAAGGAAGACTGGTGTACCATGTCACGAAGCATAAACTGCCGTACCAGGTCAGAAAAGATCAACTGCGTTAAAATCTTGTCTGAAATGGACGGTTGGCTCCATGGTGAGTTTTTTTTTTTTATTCTAACGATGCAGAGAAGATCAAAGGGGAAGAAAAAAAAGGTATATGCTCACTAGTGGTAAGCAAATCTGAAATATTATTCTTCTATATGATATTAATAGATGAATAAACAATCCCTGGGCAGTAGATCATCTGCTAATGAATTTCACTACATGTAATGTCAAGTTGAGCACTTACTATATGTGTAGCTATCCACCGTACTTGAAAGCTTTTAAACGAAACACTGTGTTAGTAATCACTTATAGTGTGAGAGATTTCAAACTCGATTGCTTGGCATATATTCAGAGCCGTCGCACGACTTTTGGAGGCCCCCCTGTCAATTTAAAGGTTTGTGCCCCAGTTATAGAAATTGTCTAATGCAGACTCTCGGTTACAGAAACTGTCCATTGCAGAGTCTCGGTTACAGAAACTGTCCATTGCAGACTCTCAGTTATAGAAACGGTCCAATGCAGACTCACGGTTATAGAAACTGTCCAGTGCAGACTCTCAGTTGTTGGAAACTGTCCAGTGCAGACTCTCGGTTATAAAAACTGTCCAGTGCAGACTCCCAATTATAGAAACTGTCCAGTGCAGTCTCTCGGTTATAGAAACTGTCCATAACAAAATTTGGGTATACATTTTAAATTATTGATGCCTGTTATAGCCTGTGTGTTGACCTAATTTTGTTCAACCTGCGTGGTATCGAGCCGTGGCATTGCATCCCTTAACTCTCACTTTGTTTTTGTTACTGACATCACCAACTAACTTTGGTGACGCGTGATGCCACTCCTTTCCCCCCCCCACAGCCCTTGATTGAGAAAGTTTGTTTCAGTAAGGGTCTATGTATATACAGAAAATACTTTCTGAAGATTGAATTTCTAGACTTTTTGTCCTGGAGGTTTCTGGTCCCCTCACGGTAAATAGGATGGTCGGCTGAGACCGGCAGACTTACGAGACCTTATAGGAGCCCTGTAAGACTTACAATATTTTTCACTGTGTGTGCGGATTAATACGGACACCTTTCTATTATTTTACCTTTTTTATTTGCTGTGCTGTAGGTTAATATAGTTGTGTTTTTCCAGTAAAATTTCATTTTGAATTTTTATATCAATTCAACGGCATAACTATATTTTTTATGTTTAATATCACTAGCTTTAGTACCGGGTATTACTTTTCTTTGCACATCAGTTTTCAGTCCTTCGTTGCGTATTGTTCATCTAATGAGCCAAATCTTAAAACAGATTAAATTGTTTTAACCACATAACGGTACGTAACAATGACAAGTCCAATATTTGTTTGCTTTTTATTTACTTTTTCCACACAAGTTTTACACTCAACCAGGCCAAGGACCACTTCACTTCTAGACCCTTCGGTTCGTGGAAATCTGACGTCAGATTAAAATGTTCAACTTGTGAGACACTCACAACACCACGACACTTGAACATTGAAGCATTGAAACACGCCCGTGAGTACACGCTGGATCAGGGGCGTCTATCCTATCTGAATGGTGGAAGCCAAATTCCCCCTCCCCCCCCCTTTTTTTTTTCTCTCCCTCTCCTGGACCTTGGTCAATTCCTCATGACATCTTATTTAATTTTTGAATTCACTTAGAAGATTTGTATTACACAATTTTCAGGTACAAAATATTTAGAACATTGTTGATTATTCAATAATAAAAATAGTGATTACAAACGACTTAAGTATCCCTAGTAGTAGCTCAATAATTCTTTGCATTATTCAGCAAATCTAAATTATCAAATCATGAAATAGTTCAATAAATAATTTTAAAAGCCGTATAATATTTTTTTTTAGTTCTTATTCTAAACAATTAGCGGCTTGGATGTTTGCCCCACTGGCGCTGTGGAATGTGGCTTGGATGGTTGCCCCACTGGCGCTGTGGAATGTGGCTTGGATGGTTGCCCCACTTGGCTCTGTGGAATGCGGCTTGGATGGTTGCCCCACTGGCTCTGTGGATTGCGGCAGGGATGGTTGCCCCACTGGCTCTGTGGACTTTGGCTTGGATGGTTGCCCCACTGGCTCTGCCAACTGCGGCTTCGATGGTTGCCTTACTGGCTCTGTGGACTGCCGCGTGGATGATTGTCCTACTGGCTCTGTGGACTGCCGCGTGGATGATTGTCCTACTGGCTCTGTGGACTGCCGCGTGGATGATTGTCCTACTGGCTCTGTGGACTGCCGCGTGGATGATTGTCCTGCTGGCTCTGTGGACTGCGGTCAAAATTGTTTCAATATCAAACTTTTGGTTTAATCCCTAGTGAAGTCAATTGAATGAGCCGCCCCCCCCCCCTCCAGTTTCACAATAACTTTTTTACCTGGAGAAATTCAAAATCCGTCAATCCGAGGTTTAGGGGGNCCCCCCCCCTTTTTTTTTTCCCCCCAAACCTGCGTAGACACCCCTGCATTGTACAATACACAATCAATGAATTAAAAAATATGTAAACAGACAGTAACAAATAGAGGAAATTATATTCAACGCAAATAGTGGATATCGTTTGCCTGCATGCAAGCATCAATCTCTGTTAAAAGATGGGTCTCTGTATTTTATATCTCTCCACGCTCATTTGGATTCTGACAGTTTCTTTGCTTTTATCACAGGTGAGTTGGCGTTTTTAAACTTTATCATTTAAACCAGGAGTGGGGAAACCTTAAGTCTCTGTTTGTGTGTGTGTGTCTGCGAGAGCGCAGAGAGCAGCAGTGAGATTTTTAAAATTAATTTTTGTGGAAGCGGACTTCATGATACTTGTAAAGGAATCCGAGTTCAGGAATCCGAGTTCAGTTCTAAAATGATTGCTACTTTTGTTGTATTTGTTCGTACTAGAGTTTGAAAATGATCACTGGAATTATTAAATAATCCAATAGTTTTACACATAATCATTAACATGGTGTACATTGTACGAAAGCATTAATCCTGTTCCCTGGTTGTCTTTTTTTTTTAGGTTTGGGGGGGGGGGGGGGGTTGGTTTTAAAGTTTCAGGGGAGCGTCACATGTTGCCCAAAACCTAATTAAAACTGTCCAGATAACGAAGCATATTTAAAATATTACGCTGTCAAGCAGATGCTGTATTCTGATACCAAGCAGATGCTGTATTATGATACCAAGCAGATGCTGTAGTCTGATACCAAGCAGATGCTGAATTCTGATACCAAGCGGATGCTGTATTCTGATACACAAGAACAAATGACCAATAGAGATCGCCGCCAATACACGTTTTTTATGTAAGCTCAGTCGAAACTTGACATAGAATTAACGAACACGATGTTCTGTTGCAGGCTAATGTCTTAATCACAGTCTGTATAATTATTTCAACTCTTGGGTTAATGAATAGAAATATGGAAACTCCAAACGTGTAAAATTCTTGTTAAGTCCAAGGCCCTTCAGTGAATCAAGTCCCGTATATACATACACCTACGTAGTCTTTCTCATAAATTGACCGTTGTTAAAATACTGTAGGTAGTCGTTTCTGTTATGTCCGGGTATCTCACACTGGGGCATCCTCATAGCTTGGGACGCTTGGGCATATTCTTAGCTTTGGGCGCTAGGGCATCCTAATAGCGTGGGGCACATGGCATCCTCATAGCTTGGGGCGCTGGGGCATCCTCATAGCTTGAGCCGCGGGGGTATACTCATAGCTTTGGACGATGGGGCATCGTCATAGCTTGAGCCGCTGGGGCATACTCATAGCTTTGGACGATGGGGCATCGTCATAGCTTGAGTCGCTGGGGCATCATCATAGCGTTTGACGCTAAGGCTTCTTCCTGTTGCAAGCAATTTGTTCAAATGTATAAAATAAATAATCTGACCAATTATTATCTGTTTCAGCGACACGTGACGGGGAAATCTCTAGATAAATACATCATAGACGGGGCGCCCAGAGCGGAAATGTTTGACTTTATTCACGTGATGCCCGAGGGCGAGGTCATGGTCATGACCGAGTTTGACCTGCTTCTCTCGCTCAATCAGTACAAACGTCTGCACACAAGAACGAACCGCACCAAGAGAAAAGCGCGCCGTGATTTAACGACTCGTTGGACCAACTGCGTCGTTCATTATGAGATAACGAAAACCATCAACTCGTCGTCCGATGTCAGGGTCATTGAAGACGCCATAGAGGAATGGGAGACTTACACTCGTCTGACTTTCAAAGAGAGCAACACGTCGCCCCAACGCATACAGTTCACGGATGGCGGTGGCTGCTATTCCATGCTTGGGATGCAAGACAAACCCCAGCCGGTCGTCCTGGCCCCCGGATGTCGTACGAAAGGCGTTGTGGTCCACGAGATTGGCCACGCGGTCGGCTGGATCCACGAGCACATGCGCCCAGACCGGGACGACTTTATCTTTGTTAATCTCAGCCTGATCCCGAGTTCCCAGTGGCAAAACTACAGGAAGTACGACACGGGTGAGATCGATCCTTACGGCGTGCGGTACGATTACCTCAGCATCATGCACTACGGTTCCACGCTACCGGGCTACATCACGACCTTAGATCGGGAGTATCAGGATCGGATTGGTCAGCGCCACGGACTCACGTTTAAAGACATCAAACTGGCCAACGTGATGTACGACTGCCCTGACGTCAAAGGATGTCCTAGAAAAAGTTGTCCCCATAACGGGTTTGTTTTTCATGAGCCTTTCAAAGGTGAGCCGAGATGTCAGTGCTGGTGCGACTCCGGTGACGTAGAGGATCCTCTTGTCCTGTGTTCTCTTATCGACCGAGAACCGCCGGGACCGAATCCCGTATCACGTGGTATTACCGCGTTACAGGACACGCCCTGCCAAGATGTTCGAGACGATTGTCAGGAGATGAAGGCGGACGGGAACTGCATGGCCCGCTTGGAGCTGATGATGAACTGGTGCTCTAAGACCTGCGGGTTTTGCGGGAAAGGAGAAGAACTGTGCATGGACCACGAGATGAGTTGTCACCTCCTGGCGGCGGCCGGCCAGTGCATGGACGAAGGCTTGCGGTCCACGATGATAAGTTTGTGTCCGGCCTCGTGTGGGCTTTGCGGGGCTGTCACTGATCCTTGCGCCATTCAAAATGAGCTCCTGGGGTCAAGACTTCTAAGTACAACTAAAAACTCGTCAAGGTTTCTAACTGTGATACCGATGTTTAATTTATTAATGCTGTCGTTGTTTTTGTTGGTGTTTATGTTTAAGTTTCTTTTTATTGGGCACTAATTGAAGCCGTATATTTTGTTTAAAAGTTATTTTCTCATTCTTTTCCAAACCACAGTTTATTATTTTATTTTTTTTATTATTTTTTTTTTTTTGAAGACTTAGCATTATATAAAGTGGTCTGCATACAACCGAAACACTAAAATATTAGCTTGCGACCCTCTCTAAAATGGAGGAAGGATATAAAAATGACAAGTGCGGACTTATTTTATATGTCATAGACTACGCCAGTGGCGTTGCTAGGTGGGTGTGGGGATGTCGGCCGCAGTGTGACGCCCTCACAAGGGAGTGACACCATATTTTAGATTTTTGTTAAATTCCACGGTGTTCGCTCGAGTCCTTGTTCTAACCGAACGTACTTAATAAACGAAATCAAGCCATCGCAAAAACAACATTTTTCGTATAAAAACTTTATAAGCATTTTTCTTTAAATCGAAGTGGCTATTCGTACCCGGGTACCAGAAGTGAGAGTTTGGGATTAAAAACTATTTAAAATATTATTGTTGTGTTTGTAAGACAAAAATGAGGTATCAAATGAAAGATAATTGAATGGACTTTATGTTTGTAAACCTACTTCTTCAGTTCAACTAAAATAAACTACCACAAATGACATCCGAATAGCACTGAGTCGAAATGGACCCAGACACGCAGCGCCGCCATTCGCACCCGGGTACCATTGCTCAAACTATTCGGATGTTCTTGGGTGACTCCATGAGTTCCCCGCACTGGTTGACACCACCCCTAGTGACGCCACTGGATTGGGGTGCACGGTAAAACACGGGGGATTTTAAAAAAAACAACACACAAAAGCATTTTCGTCATTTACTATAATAAAATCAACCTGTCGTCAAATATTTTAATATAGTTTTTAGTTTTTTCATGTATGTATATATATTCACCTCCCCCCCCCCCACCCCCGTTAAATATTATGTTTGGGATGGGGTTAGAAAGTGCTTTAGTGACGTTTGCATTCTATCAGAGATGTGGTCAAACGGTGGAATGTGCTAGAGAACACGTTAAGAAGTGGTATATAAAAATTACAATTCAAGGTGCTGTGCGGGTGACATGAGGGGGGAGGGGAGGGGAGGGGATGAAATGAATGTGGATGAAAATTTGATTGATGGCTTCCATTTGCTCTCCCCCCCCCCCAACTTGACCTTGGGTAGGCTGGCGCGGTTGATAGCTCCTACGTTACCTTACAGCAAAACGGAGTTCATTGTGAACAAAATACAAATGTGGAACATTTAGAGTTAGAGCAACTCAGCGCCCCGCCCACCTATTAAACACCAGGGTTTCTTCCAGCTATATCTCCGGGGGGGGGGGCAGTGGGAAAGCCAAGTGCCCCCCGGAGGAAAACTATTGCCAACAATAAATCAACTGGAACTGCTGGCACCCAGCAGCGGATAACATGATATCCACCGGGCTTGTTAGTACATGAGTCAATGTGATTTCCTGAGATTCTTTGCAGCAGTTTAAATTATATAAACAAACAACGACCAAAAAAAGTTTTTTTTTAAAAACGGAAAAGTTACCAAAGAGAATATACGTACGTTCCTGAGACGTTTCTTAGTGAAAATTGATTTAGTGTTAGCATTCTTACTTGATAAACCTGCAAATTTGATGAACCAGAAATGTATCTGTTTCGAAAACGATTAATATCTGCCCCATATCTCTGAGCATACACATTTTGAAAAAGATGATGCAGTTGGTGCATACATTTGCGCACCTTTACTTATGGTAATGCCGCTTGGAGAGGAGAATCCCCCAAAGTGCGCCCCTATTACACACATCATTTACAAAACATTATTTATAAACCCCAAAAAAAGTCCCGCCCCTGACGGCCGCCCCCCTTCGCTTCCTTTAGGTACTCCATATGATTCACAGTCAAAACAAGACGAAGTTAGTTATCCGAATGTTCAAAGAATTGTTTCTCGCCGATATTTCGGCTCAGCTCTGGGTGACTGGGGCAACTTTACAGATTAGCTGGTTGTCTGCTAAAAGACAGAAAAAACATTCAGTTGTTGAGACTGTTGAAATATATTAATTCTTTATGAGCGGAATTTAAAAAAACAACCGAAAAAAACAACAACAAAAAACGATGACATCATGAAAGCAAATATCTTACCTTCAGATTTCTCAACAGATTGCAACAGAAAGGGTTGAAATTATTTTCGTTAACATATTTGAGGTTTTTTTTTTTTTCCTTTCTTTAAAAATGTACTTTTATATGGTTTCAGTATTATCGCCAGTGGAACTTTTAATAAAAAGTATTATTAAGGTTAAGTTAGAGCCAGAAGATAAATAGAAAAATAATCATATAGGTATGTTTAAAAAATACAATACGTGAAATTAAACAAATATGATTGAACATTTTTTTTGAACGAAACATTGATTTGAAAAACATAATATCCGCAGAAGAACGCTGATATATTGAAATGAATAGTCTGCTGATGGGGGACAATGGCTTGCCAGATTTCTGACTCGATCATTCACCAAAAATCTTCTTTTTCTTTTTTCAAAAGTGATGGATGGTGTAATATAATTAAATTGTAAACTCACAGTGGGTGGGGGGGTGGGGGTGGAGGCGCCTGGAAAATGAAAGTTGACCAAGTTGATATTATAGCTGATCATAGTTACATTCAAGAACAGGGTGTCCCACCAGAGCAGTGTGCCAAGCAAGGTGCCCCACCAGAGCAGTGTGGCAAGCAGGCTGTCCTAACACAGCAGTGTGCCAAACAGGGTGTCGACGTATCTGCAGGGTGCCATCAGAAACGTGTGTCCCTATAAGGTATGGGGCAATTAAAATTAAAGCAAGGTGCTACTAGAAATGTGTCCCATCAGATCAGGGTGTCAGGTGCTGCTCAGAGCAAAAACCATTGCTATACTGACTGCAATCAAGATTCTCTTAGTCACGTGATTCCCGTAAATTACTCACGTTATTTAGGTTTTCGGTGATGCTTTCATTTCAAAACAATTATTGTGAACCTATTTTAAAGCAAATTAGTACAGGATAACATATCAAAAGATAAAAATATAAAAGTATTTTTTTTAAAACATACCGCTATAATAACGTTTAAAAAACGAATCAATTTGAATACGTTCGGATTCTTCAGAAGAATGTTAGGGATGTCAATTTAAATTTGATAAAAATAAAATATATATTCTTAGATTCAATTATATGTTTAAGTATCATTATTATAAATTGGAAATACATTTAAAATAACATAATTAAAGGCTATTCGAAGTAATTTATTTTATCCGAATTTGAGAGCAAAGATATTCTCTTTATTATCAATAAATTATCGACTCAACACTATTATTAAATTTACATAATGACATTCATCGGGAAAACCCAAACATTTTGTTTCGTTTTTTAATCGCATTTTTAATACTGCCAAAATTTAATTTAATAAAGTGCCTATTCACACCAGGGTGACAAAAGTGAGAGGATGGGATTTAAAAAAAAAAAACTATTTAAAATATTATTGTTGGGTTAGTAAGACAATATTTATTGTTCGTGATCGTTCTTTCCACGTACTTTGAAAATATTTGCACTAGAGACCGACCGAAAGTGATTTTCTGATTTCGGCCGAAGCCGAAAATAGGCCGAAAGTTTAAAATGACTTTCCGCCGAAACCGAAAAAAGGCCGAAAGTTTAAAAATGACTTTCGGCCGAAACCGATTTTTTCCCGCCTACATTCTGCTTACATCGAAAATGATGTGGGAAAATATAAATATTTACATTCTTTTTATAAAAATGAGATAATCGTAAATATTAATAAATAAAAATCTAATTTAGGGTTCTCAAACTCGCAGCCAGCGAGCCATTTGTGACCCGCAAGACGATATTTTGCGGTCCGCTACATGACAGAAAAGTTTAGTGTAAATTCGCCGGCCCGTTTCCCCAATTATCATATATATAACGTGACTCTCCGCGACGGTTTCAGTCGAATCTCACCGACTAATCTAATTCTGATTTTTTTTTTTTAATGTCTCTATATATTTGTATGCCAGCTCTCTGGCAACAGTGAGTAGGTGGATGAAAGTGAATCCTAGTCCTTGAGAACCCTTAATGATTTTTTTGTTATTTAAAAAGGTTGACCAGATTGTAACAGTTGTAATCGCTTTTTTGTGGATTACTTGATGCGGCCCACTCTCATTCAGACACTACCTCCTGCGCGCCCCCCCCCCCCCTACTTTGACTTTGATTCCCTTGA
>CAXITT010000395.1:203284-233744 GCA_964033795.1 Lymnaea stagnalis | reverse complement strand
TTTTTCATTTTTTTGGGGGGGGGTGGGGGACAAAAGAATGCCCCTAGAATCTGGCGCTCAAAGAATGGAATGAAAATGACGCCCCTAGAATCTGGCGCTCAAAGAATGGAATGAAAAGGACGCCCCTAGAATCTGGCGCTCCATGCATGGGATCAAAGTAACACTGCGAGAATTTAGTTATCCAAGCGTGGGATCGGATCGAAATGACGCTCCTGGAATTTGGCGCACAGTCCCTGTGTACATAAGAGGAGACGATGCTCTAACTCTAAGAGTTACTCTGACTACGCACCTTGCAGCCTATCCAAAGTCCACCAACAGTTCTAGATGCGGATGCTATACTATATCTCTATTTATAAGTTAGTGACCGACGGCGACAAGAAGCAACGAATCGTGTCAAATCCGGCCATACCATTTTTCCCCTCCCCAAACCATTGGTCTTTGTGTCAGATGCAGTATGACCAATCCACCATCCCTGTATACGGATGAACTTAAATGGGCCGTCTGGACGTGCGCCTCTACATTGTTGGTCAACTGACGAGTCTTCCATTCTTCACGGCTCATTGAAACCAGCGACCGCTCGGTCACGAGTCCAGATTATGACTCAACTCTGATGCGCACAACGACGACAATTTAAACATAGCCGTTGGACACCCCACTTGAAAGTGTCGTGTGCAGCACTTTGTAAAATAGTCTGTCTTTAAATTGCGAAACCCCACCGCGTAGTATTGTTATAGTATCTCTTTATAAACCATTGAGACACTAGAGCAGCTCACTCGGAGAAACGTTCGCTCAAGTTACAGTGCTTAACAGTAGGATATAGTAGACGTATAACTGCGCGGTGTGTGAAGACAGAGAGAGAGAACGCACCAGAATTATAAAGAGAGATCATCATCGGGCTTTTAGGGTACAGAGAAAAAAAAATAAATTTGGATGTTTTAACTTCTCTCTCTCTCGTTTCTACAATTTAAAAAAAAAAATTAATTAAAAAAAGTAGTCCCGGGTACTTTGGAATAAAGAACTAGATTTCAGTTGGAAGACGCGTCGGGCGCTGACATGGAGAGAATGGGTTTATTTCTGCGGAAGTCTGCGGTGACGGTGTGGAGTGTGGCTGTCATTCTTGTTCTCTTACAAGTAAGTACATCAGTGGTCGAAGACTTGGCATCTAGGTCTCCATCGCTTGTCAGATAAGGTATAGGCGTATAGAAAACATTTACCTCAGTATTTTCAAAGTTGATCACCGGAGTCGGGTGTATACAGAATCGTAGCTAAGTGGGACGGGGGGGGGGGAGAGATGTCCATGGGCGCCAGACTAGTTAGGGGCGCTAAAATGTGGTTTGATATTATTTTATTGATGAAATTATGGGTTTGAGAGTTTTAAAAAAGGAAGTGGGGCCCTTTAAGATCAATCTTGTCCCAGGGCACCAAACACTCTAGCTACGCCCTCTGGGTGTATAGTCTTGTAAATTGGTGGGTTAGAGTAAAGCGTGGCAGCTTGTTTTCAACAATCACATAATTTGTTAGGACAAGACACGTTTATACTATGAATAGCACTCCTTGGTTGTTTCGATTTTTATGAGTAAGCACTGATAAGTCGTAACAATGCTCGGTTTTAAAGGATTACATTTAAACAATTAGATTAATCTAAAAGATTGATTTTAGGCACTTGGCTCATCGAGAACACGTAAGATATGTTGTTGGTCAACTCTACTAAACTCTATTTTTGTTCGTACAGGTGGACGTCAGCGGTAAATCTGTGGATAAATACATCATGGATAGCGCGCCTAAAGCGGAAATGTTTGACTTTTTTCACTTGATGCCCGAGGGTGAGCTCATGGTCATGACCGAGCTTGACCTACTCATGACCTTGAACCAGTACAAGAAGCTGTACACGAAGAGCGCTCGCCCTAAAAGAAAGGCCGTCAGCGACGTGGCGAACCTGTGGCCGGCGTGCACTGTCTACTACGAGATCACCAGCACGATTCCACAAGAAGACGCTCACATCATCGAGGAGGCTATTCGAGAGTGGACGAAGTACACGTGTTTAGAATTCATCAAAAGCGGAACGAAACAAAAACGGATTCAGTTCAAAGATGGCGGCGGCTGCTATTCCCAACTCGGCATGCAGGGCAAGCCGCAGCCGATCGTCCTGGCCCCCGGATGTCGCACGAAAGGCGTGGTGGTTCACGAGATCGGCCACGCGATTGGCTGGATCCACGAGCACATGCGCCCGGACCGGGACCAGTACATCCGGGTGAATTTCGATGCCATCCCGCTGCGCTTTCAGGGTAACTTCAACAAGTACAAGACCAGCGAGGTCAACACGCACGGCGTGCCGTACGATTACCAGAGCATCATGCACTACGGGACGGATGCCCTGCCCGACTCCATCACAACCTTAGATCCCGACTTCCAAAGTAAAATCGGTCAGCGGGACGGTTTCACGTTTAAAGACATCAAAACGGCCAACCTGATGTACAACTGTTCGGCGAACATGAAGTGCCCGGCGATTCAGTGCCCTTTTGGCGGTTTTGTGTACGTTAACAAGAACGCCAGGTCCCCGACGTGCGAGTGCTGGTGCGATTCCGATAAAATAGACGACCCACTTGTTCGATGCTCGGAGATAAGAAGACCGCGGCCCGAGCCGATACCCATCTCCCCACCCCAGCCCCCGACCACGCAGTGCGCCGATGTGCGGGGAGACTGCCAGCGCCTGAAGACGTCGGGAAGATGCATGACCCAGATGGACCTCATGATGGACGTGTGCGCCAAGACGTGTGAGTTCTGCGGCAAAGGCGAGGGCCTCTGTATGGACCACGAGAAAGGCTGCAAGATCCTGGCAGCGGCGGGGCAGTGCCAGGCGGAAGGGTTGAAAGACTTCATGACGTCAATGTGTCCAGCCTCGTGCGGCGTCTGCAAGGTCCCGTCGGAGCCGTGCGACATTCAAAACGAGCTCTTGGGGCCAAGTCCAAGGACAGAATCCGGGTCAACAAGTGCATTTGTCGGATGTCTTCATATTTTAATACTAAATGTTGTGATCGCCTCAGACATTTTCATTTGAAAACTTTTACCCAACGAGTATTCACGAAAAATCATTAAAAAATCTGGATCATACTTTTAAACGAGACGAAAGAGGAGTCTCATTAATCAATTGTGGAAAAAAACATGTTTTATTTAAGAAAACTTTTGTATTTCTTTGTCCTGCAGGCATATATCATATAATCGTCTTTATATCATATAATCGTCTTTGACTGTATACATTGTTTTCATCTATTTATATGAGTTTGTTAAAAATAAATATATTTGAACACATTTTTTAAAATAATTTCTTCAGTAAATATTTACATATAGAATTTCATAACGATCCTGTAGTTATCAGTAGATACATTCCATCCAGTTGTCGCTTGACACTAGGGCTAATAACACATTTATCTTAATGGAAAAAAATAATTTTAAAATATTTTTTCCCCAATGTTGCCTACGTGTAACCCATTTAATTCAAACCAGTTTTACCGGACAATTAAACTAAAACATAGTTTACAGGATACGCAAATTATACCAATTGTTTACGTTCGGTAGAAGGGTGCCTAATATAGGGATTAAACCCCAAAAAATCATTTGGTACAGACAAACAAAATTCCTGTGGGCGTCTAATCATGTTTGAACTTCAACATCCAAATGCCTACAAAATTGTTTTTATAGATTTTTTTAAGAGGGGTTTCGAAGTTAATAATAATGAGTGATATCAGAGTTTTAAATTTCTAGTAGTAACATCATAAAGGGAAATAATTGTAAAAAAAAAATCAAAAATTTCCTGGGAGGTAATTTTTTCTAAAAAGAAAAAAAAAGATTGGTTGGTTATCTATCTTTTAAAATATTTATTTTTTCTAAAATATTGTAGCCTACATAAAACACTTTTCATAATGAATTTAATGAATTCAGTTAATATTTTTTAAACATTTGTTAGAAAACTTCCAGTAACTTTTGATGTAGCGAATGAATTACTATCATTTAATTATATTACTATCTTTAAATTTATAAACCATGAATTTATAACAAGCTCTTTGAATTTGGACTCAGGGCGGCATTTATCACAGCAGCTTTGCGCAGTGGCGGTACCATAGCCGATGAGGTTTTACCGAGGCGTGGTTATTGCTAGTTGAAAACTATTCCCAATACCCCGCACAGACGACCCTAACAGGTCGGCTCGTGCAATTTTTCACAGCCTCTTCGGGGGCTTAGATAAAGTGAAGACAGTGTGTTCTAATTGAATATAGTATAATGAAGTAGTTGCCTTGCCTACATTAACAAAACGTGATAACGCCAAGTAATACTCCAAATGTAAGCAGTAGTAGTCATATCTTGGGCTGTGTGCAAGCAATTCTTGGGTACCCGATTATAAGAAACTTTTAAAAATAAAAAAAAAATACTGCATTTCAAATATCATAAGAATGTTGCTGTTTTTAATCCTCCATCGCCACTAGTGCCACATGTACTAAGCGGCACTCTCGGGATGCACCCTACGGTGAACACCAAGTTGCCTGAGGAACATAAGAGGAAACTACCTTTAAATTTGATCTTACATTTATCTTCTACTAGCCACGTTGCCCCACTCTTCTATAAGCTACTTTACCCCAAATCTTTACCAGGCATACTTTCACACTCTTACAGTAATAAACACATTTCTTTAAATACTTAGCACCAATTCCATGATATAAAATAACTTCATATTTACAGTAACCGGATATGGTATTAATTATGTTTCCTTTCCTTGGAAGGTTGAAAGTCAAGATGTACAACTAATTGGGTCCGTGAATACAAATGAACGACAAAAAAAATTTTTTTAAAATAATTTGAAAAAAAAAGGGGGGGGTGGGGGAGGCGGAGAAAAGGCTCATAAAATGGAGCATAAAATATTGGTCATAAATTAAAGATCATCGCTCATTCATTTTTTTTTTTGTTTTTTTTTGTTGGTACCCAGAAGCGGAGAAAGTCATGTCTACCGGAAATGTACCACTACTGCTCTCTTGACAAGGCTTGTGTGGCAATTCACTGACACGGCAATTTTATCAGCATTATACAGTGTTTTTATTTTTACCCTGTCTGTCGAATAATTGTCCTATCTAATAGTTGCCATATATGATACATTTAATGTGTCAATAGTTGTCATGATTTATTATAATTGCCGAGTTGTAGGAATCTTGCACTTTATATGGATTGTTTTTAAATGTGTTTTAAAAATGTAACATATACAGGGCTACCACTCAATTTGTTTTAAATTCCCAAGATCTTGGTAAAATTCCCAAGGTCTGGCAGCACTGACCATATACAGTATTATATACAGCGTGTTTATTTCAACAATTTTTTTTTTTTTTTTTGCTGCTTCAGGATGACAATCTTTCCTTTTTCACACGACGCCGGGAGGCAATGCGTCACAGGTCACTATCAAACATTGACTTACTGTTGACAATAGGGCCTAGATAAAAAGTGCATAAACCTCCTCTTAACAAAAACAATTGCAAATTCTGCCAACTGTAAAGACAAAATAATCAATATTTTACAATGATTTTTTTTTTTAAACCACTGGATGGTTTTATTTATTTTTTAATAATTTAATTTGTTTAGTTCGGATAATTGGCAGATAAGCCATTTCATTAAAAACTGTTACTGTCCTTAGTGTCGGAATAATTTTATCATTATATTGATCTTAGTTTTGAGTGTTGTTAGCATCATACCATATTTTAGTGCAGTCCACAGGGTTATAGTGCAGTGCACAGGGTTATAATGCAGTGCACAGGGTTATAGTGCAGTGCACAGGGTTATAGTGCAGTGCACAGGGTTAAAGTGCATATGTTTTTGTGCAGTGCACAGGATTATGGGGCAGTGCACATGGTTATAGCATCCTGTAAAATAAACAGAACATTGTTCGGGATTATAGTTCATTGTACAAGATTATAGTGCATCATTTATTTATAGTACACTGTACAAGATAATTATACATTGTAATAGGGTTATACAATGTGTCAAATCAAACATTGCAATGAAGGTCTTCTCAGTAAAATTCTACTAGATGTTGTACGTAGGCTACTTGAGCTGTTCTTCGTGTGGTCATGGTGAAGACACTTGAACCATTGAAGTGCACATTTATGGTGTTAGAAAGTGGCTTGGATCTAATTAATGAAATAGTCTCACAATGGACCTCGGATTTCAATTTTGTAGCATGGTATATCAGCGTTGAACAAAATCATTGCAGCTATGGATTTGTTGGGCAGATCAATCATTAAAATGTTTAAAAACTAGAACTGGCCTATTAGCCTCGGAATAAGTTGATCGTATTTTATATGGCATCGTCGTTTTGGACTTGACCATAATTTTAATTAGTGGATGCCTGCTGACGCTGCACTGGCCGACCATTAATTCAGTCTGCTGACGCTGCACTGGCCGACCATTAATTCAGTCTGCTGACGCTGCACTGGCCGACCATTCATTCAGTCTGCTGACGCTGCACTGCCCGACCATTCATTCAGTCTGCTGACGCTGCACTGGCCGACCATTCATTCAGTCTGCTGACGCTGCACTGGCCGACCATTCATTCAGTCTGCTGACGCTGCACTGGCCGACCATTCATTCAGTCTGCTGACGCTGCACTGGCCGACCATTCATTCAGTCTGCTGACGCTGCACTGGCCGACCAATAATTCAGTCTGCTGACGCTGCACTGGCCGACCATTCATTCAGTCTGCTGACGCTGCACTGGCCAACCATTCATTCAGTCTGCTGACGCTGCAATGGCCGACCATTCATTCAGTCAGCTGACGCTGCACTGGCCGACCATTCATTCAGTGAAACGTTTCCCAATTGAATTTTACAAATTAAAAAAAAAAGGCTAAAGAAGTAAAAAGATGATACCTTAGACCAGTGGTTCTCAACCTTCATAGTGCCGCGACCCTTTAATACAGTTTCTCATGTCGTTGCGACCCCCAGTCACTCAATTATTCTTCATAGCTGTAAGGATATGTGTTTTCAGATGGTCTTAGGCGACCCCTGGAAAAGGGTCGCGCGACCCCCCAGTTGAGGACCGCTGCCTTAGACTCTAAGTTAGAGTACGATACTCGTTGCTGCATAGTGTAATATTAAGTTGTCTCCCCTCACATTTTAATTTCATTTGTTTAATACTGATTTCCTGTATTGATAACTGAATCACTTATTAAAAGTTATTATATAATGATTTCTTGTATTGATAACTGAATCACTTATTAAAAGTTATTATATAATGATTTCTTGTATTGATAACTGAATCACTTATTAAAAGTTATTATATAATGATTTCTTGTATTGATAACTGAATCACTTATTAAAAGTTATTATATAATGATTTCTTGTATTGATAACTGAATCACTTATTAAAAGTTATTATATAATGATTTCTTGTATTGCTTGAAATGATCAATTGTTGATTTTTTTTTTTTTAAACTTGAACCAAATTAGCTTTCTTAGGCCATTATCTTGTAAAAGTTTTTTTAAAGTTTTTCTGATAATACCAATGTTAAATTGATTTTATTTTTCATCATTATACTTGTAGTGTACTTTTGATTGTTTAATTTAAAAAATGAAAATGAATCATTATGGACATGAGCGAAACAAAGTTTTGGGAAAACCTGAAAAAAAAAAAGAATGCACCAAAACAACGAAGCTGTTCGGCAAGAATCCTTCGTCAGGGAACAAACAATAGTAAAAACCTGAATGAAATGAAAATAACAATTAGCTGTAATGCAGTATATGAGAGGGCAGCTAGAGGAATACCTTGTTACCCATATGGAATTTCCAAACTTTGTTTCACTCATTTCCATTGTTCTACTGATTGCAATCTTTTCCCTTATTATTATTACAAAATGAATCATTAGTTCAGTTTATTGCAATGAACCAGGAATTGTACTGGCTACGGCAGCAGTTGACCACTGTCAGGACACACAGGCGTACAGGTAACACAAAAGATTAACACTTGTATAATTGACAGCTGTATGACAGGACTTGGATATCCGAGCGCACAACATCGATCCTGAATGCGTTTTTGTCATTGTATTTGTATGAACAAAGTCTAGGTTTATTCCAAGCACAAAGCAAACCACAGTGAAATCCAAGTAAAAAAGGAAACAACAGTGCAATCCAAGTACAAATGAAACAACAGTGCAATCCATCTGATGTAATCCTATCACAATTTGTTTGGACGATGCTACTCCACTAAGACAATTTTCTTCCTACTTAATTTAGTTTTTTTGGTTTGTCAAGTGACTTTCATTAGTTTAAGTGTGTCATAAGCTGGGCTCAATATTAAACACTGAACAATTGTTTACACAATCAAATGTTTTTTCCCCCGATTTATTTTTTATTGATAGTAATTTATTGCAATGACAACCCAGTTAAACAATTTTTTTTTTTAACTCGACGTGAAATGGCAGCAGGTAAAATTAAAATAAAGAAGAAATTAATTAGTAATAATAAAAAAATTCTGTGTTTTTAAAAAAGTTTATTATATAAAAAAAAAAAATGAACAACATTCTTTGATCACAGAGTAGCTTAACAAATATTATATTTGATATCAGCTTTAACACTACACACACAAATACCTCATTTCTATAACTAGGACTCCTAGTTATAAAATTTCCTAGGTAGAAGCTGCTGAATAGGTTGTTTTTTTGTTTGTTTTTTTGTAGGGGGGGGGGGGGGGGCGTTTAAAATACAAAATTTGGGGGGGGGGTGGGGTGGGGGGTTTTCTATTCTCATAAAAAGATATTTTATGTTTTTTTTTTGTTTGTTTTTTTGTAGGGGGGGGGGGTGGCGTTTAAAATACAAAATTTGGAGGGAGAGTGGGGTTGGGGGTTTTCTATTCTCATAAAAAGATATTTTATGACAAAGAAGTAAAATTATGTTTTGAACTTTTTTTTTTTTCCTCACGTAATACTTAAAATCTTATTTAAATAGCATCGAATGAAAAATGTAAACAAATATATGTCCATTATTATCACACACTTTTCCTTCCATCCATCACAACCAATTAACCTAGATCAAAATAAATAACTATGACAAATAACTTAAAAGCTGCTCATTTCTCAAAAAAGTATTTAAAATAAATATATATATATATTTTTTTTTTAAAGTACAAATTTAAAAACACTTTAAAAAAAAGAGGCCATTAATAAAAATACACATAAAAAACTAGAAGCATTTTCTCCTAGCCAAAGATGATTTTGATTACCTTGAACATAAATCAGTGAGATGATCAATTATATAAGATAAAGTCACTCAAGATTTGAGTTAATCTTTCGTTATTCTATTAGGGTACATGGAACTTTATACTTATTATATAGTGGCAACAATACACTCCTGTATAGAAATATTTTTTACGGGAAACCAATTATTCATTTTTATGACTTTTTTTGAAGTTCAACAGATAAGAATTATTTCCCTTGAATCTTAAAACTGAGAATGTGATCCATCAGAAGTGTTTGCACACCCTAGCCCATCTAATGGTATAAAAGTTGTTAGTTTATTTGAGAACATTTTAGCATTCATTTGATAAAATTATTCAGATTTTTCCTCATGCTGGCATCACTCAGATCTTTTATTTAAAGACAACTATCAAATGCTGACCAATAAAATGACATCTACTTTGATCACAACACCAGCATATGAAACTTGGTGTCATAGTCTTTGACAAGAGCAATCCTATCAAACAGTCATCCTATCAAACAGTCATCAGTGGGAAATTCATTCCATATGAAGTGTCATAAACACACTAAGATTGATATAAAAACGTTTGCAGGCAGGGCTTCGCTATCAATAGGATAAGGTTTCAATATGCCATCATCCCTTTTGTCGGCTATGGGGCAGCCCGAAACACAACCCCCACCCCACTCTGTTTTGATTAGCTTCCACAGTATGTTGCCTGCTTTTTACAGGCAGTGCTAAGGGCAGCCATATTGTAGGCTGTGCCATGTGGTACGGTAATGAAGTATTCCCTGATCTGTTTCTTAAGTACTTGAGACCCAACAAACTCCTGAGCAAACATCAATTATCTCTTCAATTAAAAAATATATAAATAATCAAAACAGAAGTCCAATCAATTTAGTCAAATAAAATTAACAACAATGTGACCTCACGATTTTGTTTTTAAAAAAAATAAATACCTGACAACCTGCAAAGATGGCTGATTTATGATGAGGATAACAAATCAATTCAAATCTGTGGACTTAAAATTGCATAGTTACAACTTTTTGTTAGTGCTGGTTTCTCTAATGGAACAAATATATAAACATGAGGCTACATAAATAGAAGGAGTTCTGATAGAAACAGAATAATAAGGTATAAAACTAACAAGAAACAGCGAGAAAAAGAAACACAAAGTGGGAAAATGAAATGAGGACCAGAATTTGGCCCAAATTTTTCTTTCTATTTTGTGGACAAATTCGTCGCTGCCAACAGTTATAGTGCAACACGGTGAAAGTGTTTAACTTTTAGTTTTTTGGTTTTTTTTAAGTTTTACTTTTTAAAACACCCATTTAATATGCCAAAAGTATTTCCATGGTTCATCTCTTCAAGAACATTGTGCTAATGATCTCAAAGAACCCCAGGAAATGTCAGTCTGTTTAATTGAAGAAAATGTGTAAACAAGGTGAGAGGCAAATATAATAAACTAGAAATTTTAACCCGAAAAATAGAGAAGGAAGGAGAAGATATTTAGGTTGTGCGAATTTGTCAGGAGAGAAAGGGAGATAATAACAGGAATTTATGAAAATGGATTTGATCTCATCTACAATTAGTGCTTGTCCCAATCAATTTACACAACATATTAAAAACAATCATATAATTCATTCCAATTACAAATAAACTAAATTTTCTGCTTCATTTCTAAAATTACTTATAATACAACACATCACTTTCTTAAAATGGGAGACATCCACCAAAAGTTTCATTATGCATTTTTTCCTCAAATAAAATGACGGTGATCACAAATAAATTTCACAAAATAAAATTTTAAAAATCACTTTTAAATAATGTCAGCAAGATTTTGGAAAACTGATATAAAGTCACAAAAAATGGTTCATGGTTAAGTAAAATAAGCCACATTTGATTTATAAAATTCAGATGAGTTATCTGCACTTTAATATTTTTATTTTATGGCATCCATCTTGATGGGAAATAGCTCATTTCTGAACAACATTAATACAGGTCCTAGGCAATAACTGATCTCAGTCATCTAGGGAAAGAAATAATTTTCACCTAAGTTATCAACGGTGAGTCTCAATGGTAGATATAGTAATCAAATAAATAATTTTTCCATTTAAGACAATTTTTGAATCATCTCATTTGTTAAATTAATATCATCAGTGGTATCATCACAAGCTGACTTCCTTATGTCATGTCTAGCAGCACACAGAAACAAAGGAACATTGAGAGGACATGTCCCACAGACCTCAAACACTGGACATCAACATCATTAACATTTGAAAATCAATGGCTGGTCACTTTCTCTTGTCTAATTCCGTCTTTTGTTGTTGCCTTTGTATGGGGTTTTACTGTTCATCTGCAACCACATGGAATTATTTTTCCGGTGAATCTTATTTCCTCGATTATATTCACAATTTCTTTTTTTTTTTGTTTTGGTTTTTGTTTTTTAACAATCATTATACTTTTACTTAACTTACAATGAGGTTAATTACAAATTGTCAAACAGTAAAAATAATGCATTTAACAAGATCCTAGTGGGGGAATGTGTGTGTGTTGGGGGTGGGGGGAAGGGGGATTTGAGTCTTCATTTGCTTTGCTGACATCACATACAAAAAATACAACAAAAACAACTTTTAAGTAAACAATGTAACTACTTGTAAAAAATTACGGTGCTGTCATCACATATTTTAAAAATGAAACGATGATATCATAGCTTGTCATCAGTTAAGAATCCAAAAATTATATACATAAAACAACCACTTTAAAGGGGTATTACTGGCTCACACCTTTAGAAGCAATGAGTTTTTCAATGACAATCTTAGCCTTGATATGTTAACAATGATCAGAATCAGCTTCATCTTTAGATCATCTTAGACACACAAGCAACTTCTAAACATTGCTACTAATTGAGTATTCCCATAAATCTCATGCAAAATAATTCTTGACAAAAGAGAAACACACTTGAAAATCTTAATTTGTGTTATCTTAGTCTTAGGTACTACAGCAAACAGAGTAGTCTGAAGTTTGCATAGCACTGAATTAATTTTTTTATACATAATAATCTTTGATTTTGATACCGGTATATGATTTCCTTTTGACAATTTTAAAAATATATTTCTCTATGTATTTTGTTTTGGAGCTGAAGAGGATTTCAGAGGTAATAACTCGAATCAGTCAAGACAGAAGAAAAATCCGATTACAGAAATGTAATACACGACTGTTAGTTATAAAAGTTAAAAAAAACAAAGCATGAAAAAAAAAAAAAAAAACCAAAAAAGACGTGCTCCCCAGATTTCCGTCATCAAATATCTAGCACTGTTCTGTAATGAGATTTAGAGCTCACATTTATCAGATTAAATGTTTGCTGATCAAAATAAGGTCAATGCAATAAAACCTGGTTACTTGCAGATCAACATAAGGTCAATGCAATAAAACCTGGTTACTTGCTGATCAACATAAGGTCAATGCAATAAAACCTGGTTACTTGCTGATCAACATAAGGTCAATGCAATAAAACCTGGTTACTTGCTGATCAACATAAGGTCAATGCAATAAAACCTGGTTACTTGCTGATCAACATAAGGTCAATGCAATAAAACCTGGTTACTTGCAGATCAACATAAGGTCAATGCAATAAAACCTGGTTACTTGCTGATCAACATAAGGTCAATGCAATAAAACCTGGTTACTTGCTGATCAACATAAGGTCAATGCAATAAAACCTGGTTACTTGCTGATCAACATAAGGTCAATGCATTAAAACCTGGTTACTTGCTGATCAACATAAGGTCAATGCAATAAAACCTGGTTACTTGCTGATCAACATAAGGTCAATGCAATAAAACCTGGTTACTTTACATGTTAAGCCCAAAGACTGAAAATGTAAAACTCGCATATTTAAGTACAAGTGTTTGTAGTTCAACAGTGTATGATAACAGTAATGTGATCCAGCTAGCAATCAAATGCAAAGAGCAAAGTTTTCTTTGAAAAATTATTAACTATACATTTAAAAACATGTTGCTTTCACATATATATTTCATTTCAAACCTTTTTAAATGTATTTAAAAAAAGGGAAATTGATTGTGGATTTATTTAGGGTTGTGTAAAAAAAAAAAAAAATCTATTAAAAACTTTAAGAGCTGTCCTTTGAATCAAAGTGTTGCTGTCTGTGTAGTTTGGGTATTGGACTACAATGTTGATGGCAGTTCAAGGTAACTTCTGGCAACACTTTAAAAAAAATAATTTTACAATGATAAATTTTAAACAAAAATATTTAAAAGAAATACCGAGGCTTTAAAAACCCTTCACTGGTAAAGCCAGTTTAGAAGGAAAAACAATTTGACAAATTTAATGATGGAAGTGGACAAAAAAACAATACAAAGAATAACACAACTTGGTGGAAATGTTTGGTAGATTCAGCTGTCGTAAGACAACTATAAGAGCTGCAGTTTGCTAGCCACGACTTTGAATTTTTTTTTTTAGATCTTTATTTTGAGGATAAAGTGAATTAAAGGGTTTTAAAGCTTTTAATACCCAGGCTTTAAAATGTTAACCAATCATAGAAGCTTTAAAACATTGACCTGTTAAAGTGAAACCAATGGCAACTACTCCTAATGGTGAGTTGAATAAATTAAATGTAACTGACATTGACAAAGAAAGCATGTTATAAAGCAGCGTTTCCCAAACTTTTAAGTTTCACGGACCGATGGACAAGTTTCGAAACTGCACCACGGACCGGTGCCAGATTTATTAATTACATTTTCTTTCTATTTAAACATCAATATTCATGCTCTCCGGACCGGTAATATAAGGCTTGCGGACCGGTGCCGGTCCACGGACCACCGTTTGGGGAACGCTGGTGTAAAGGACAGTAGGCGATGCTTGTGTTTTCTCAGAAACGTCAAACAATGTGTAACATACAAAAAAAGGCCATAACAGACAGCATGAATTCAATAATCACTTTTGATAACATGGC
Organism: Lymnaea stagnalis; assembly: GCA_964033795.1. Classification (NCBI taxonomy): domain Eukaryota; kingdom Metazoa; phylum Mollusca; class Gastropoda; family Lymnaeidae; genus Lymnaea; species Lymnaea stagnalis. The sequence goes on along the minus strand of CAXITT010000395.1, from coordinate 219,545 downwards.
TACATCAGGTAAAAAATTATTTTGTTGTGTGTTTTTTCTGTCACACAAAAGACGTTATTATAAGGCCCAACAAATGTTCTTTAATATTTATATATAAATATAGAAGGATAGGTATAAATAACACAATTTTGTTAGTTTGCAAGGTAACAAGGGCAACATATACAACAGGCATAATTAAAGCCAGTCTTCCCACAACCGATATGGGCTCATCAACTATTTGGTAAGAAATATTTTTTCTCAATCTAAGTAACAATTACTTCATAGATTGGTTATTAAAACTAAATTTATTAATGTTGTCCACTTTTAACACTAAATGATTTAAGAATTTACTCTCATAATCATATGAAAGCACAAGACTGTAGGATCTGAGTTACTACTGTACATGGACTCCAACACATTGATGCAAAGCAGGATTGACAACTCAAAATAATTTTTTTTAATTTACTGACAAGTATTCAAAATCTTCCCATTTTACAAAGATAATTATTTGGACACATTTTAAAAATGATTTTGTTGAAACTGAAGCTAAATGATATTCACATACCAGTACAACTATGTATGCCTGACTCAATGCCAAATATCCCTATAACTATGTTTCAAAGTCTATGTCTGTGTGAATCTATGTCATTCGACCATGAGTCTCAGACCTATTTTGTAACATGACTTTATTGTATTGTTGAATCCCTCCTCACTGTCATCAATCAAGTTTAAAGCAAGCAAGAAGAAATTGCATATATTAGAGTATCTTGTTTTGTTTCGCTTCAAAATATATGTTTAAAATGCCTCTCTTTTTTTATAATGGACGTCCTAAAGTTCTTACGGCCAACTTATTAGATTTTCAGTAAATTTATGATGGCCAGTTGGACACCCTGGTGTATAGAAACAAAACATATGTTTCCCATTAATATCCTAACGGTCCCCAAGATGTCTATGAATAAAAGACTGTAGACTTTAACTATGCCTGTATGACTGGTTGGATACAAAAATAGAACCACTTTCCTGGAGGATTGTTCCCCGAGATTTCTTCAAGAGAAATCTTTGGGTGCCACATGTCCTGCCAGGTAGATGTTGTCGTACATGTGTCCTGCTAGATCTCCGCTCACTTCTGACACCGCCCGGCACGTGTTCTTGATGAACTCCCGTTTGGACATTTTATTTTTGACTTGTGGGCTGCATAGATCCACAGAGAGCATGATGAGGGAAAAGCAAAGCACAAATACAGCATCTGGGGACCAAAGGGACCAATTAAAATACAACTCCGTTACTGCTTTGTTAGTGTCTCATCCCAGATGTTGGTAGGATTCAATCAAGACCAACAAATTTTAAAAAGTTATGCTCATCCTATACTGCTTGGCCATTTTTGAATGTATTTACTGGAAATTAACTGATTGTAAAGTTCTTCACCAAAAAAATAAAGTTCATTTAATTGGTTAGCATCCCTCATCAGCTGAATTAAGAACATGTATTTAAACAAACTTGTAGAACTAATCCCAGTAACATGAGCCCATGTCATCTTAACGCCTAGGCATGTGGCTAATGCCCCTACTTAATTAATAGATGTTTCAGTGCACTGACTGTCACACAAAATAATGACCACAGCTTGGTCTATCAACAAGTTTTTAATAATATTAACTTTAGCTGCACTCTGAGCAACATTCTTCTCAGTGGAATACCATATTACGGACCAATTAATTTTGTTCATGCTAAATGTGGACATGTGGTGGTGGGATGTTTTAAGAGGGGTGGGAGGGCAAAGGAGAACAGAGGAAGAACCAAAGATAAGGAGTGGAAACTTCAGAGATTGTGAACATATCTTATTTACCTTTACTCAGGCCCAGCTTAGGATTACAGGCACAGAATCTCTGAGAGAAATTTTCTATCATGAAAGTCAGAGTGTCTCCCCTCTCCCTGGGTGCTGAAACTTCTTTGAAAAACTTGCGCAAGGCGTTGGGAAGGAATTGATTTTGAAAGTTCTGTAGCTGGACAAGTCGTTCTAAAACATCAGGCCTGAAATATTAAATATTTACAGATAGGCTCATATTTGGAAATTCTTTAGATCAGTGCTTCCCAGCTTTTTCATAAAGACCCCCCTGTGAATTATTTGACTAGTCCCTCACACCCTGCAAACTTAAAAATGCATTTTCTCTTTTGAAAATAAGGGACTTCTAATTTACTTAATGAATTGCAAAGATAATGATAGCTGCTAAAAATAAAACTTCTTCCTTATTACATAAAAGAAATTTTAATGAAGAATTATTTTCTTTGAAATATGTAAACATTAGTATCATTTAGTCATTAATTTAACATTTAAGGTTAACAAATTTTTGTTCAATTGGTTGAGTCTACAGCAGCCGTTCCTCTTTGGAGTTTTGAATTAAAAAAAAGAGATAAGTGAAATTTTCTCTCAATGGTTATCCTTTATCAAAACGTTGTGACGTTGAGTGAAATATCTAAATTATCTTGCAAAGCTTTCTTCACGAGTATATTTCTTATAAGCGACTAGAGGTGTCTTTAATTAACATACACACTTGATGTATTTAAATGATTGCAAAAGACATTTCCACCTCTCCGGACACAAGTAAGAGTGCAATAATACTCTTAATACCCGGTACAAAAACTAAATTTTGCACATTTACTGACCTTTCTGTCAGTGTCTAATTTTGTACACATACTGTTATTCTATTTCCAGACCATAAACCCATAGGTTCGTAGACTAAAAAAGCCCAGCAATACCTCTGTTGGACAAATTCAAGTTTCTTTCTGGGCCACAGACGCTTTGTTGAGTGGAGAAATTTGGCTATTTCCAATGGTTTATCTTCTAGTATACCTTTTGATGTTAAATAATTGATGCCCTGAAATTGGATTGTATAGAAATGAGTGCATTGTCCAGGAACGGCAGTGTGATGTAATAATAATTACATATTAATCTCATAATACTTTCATGAAGATGTAAGGTTGTTTACACCCATCAGCATGGATCTAATGAGTTTTTAAAACACACAAACAGATATGACTGGTGTAACATGTTAATGTGTTAATATCTTAGCAGTTATTCTCATTAAAAACAATTCATTTTTAACCTTTAAATTTTTGCCAAGGAAAATTAGATTTTATAGTTAACTATACATGGTGCATCTTTGGACTAAATTGTAAAGGCATAAGCCATCTTACTTAGCTTAGCATTTACTAAGCCATTTTTAAAATACTCCAACTCCCTCGACTAATGACAGTTGCTTCAGAGCTACTGAATTTAAATGAATGTGATGATACTATTGCGTATTTTGTCTTCTATTAATCTTAATGATCCTATTGGGGGGTGGGGGGGGGGTGTTAAAGTGAATAGTTAATGTGTCAGAGGTCATGCACAATAGTTTAAATATAACTGAGTTAACTTATTTACAAGGAATTTTTACTTGCGTACAACCGCCTGTGATAAAAAAAAAAAGTGTGCTTCAACCTGCGTAAACATTTGATTTGAGACATTCCCATATTACAGCAATTGGTGAGTATGGGTTGCACATCTATCAATTGAATGACCACAAATCTTACAATGACATAGAAATAAAAAAAAAATTAAAATGGCTTTGCTTTTACTAACTGAAAAAGGATCCGAGTTGAAGGTCAGGCAGGCCTCATCCAGAAACATAAAAAGCTGCTTGTATGAGAAACTGCCAGGTCTTCCCTTGTTGTAAATACTGACACTCCCCCAACAACTTCGACACAGGCTGTTGTGTGAGCAAATCAATGCAAATCATTTTAGCACCATACCATTTCATCATAACCAATAGTCTGTTCATTGGGATTTCATTTTTACTTGCATTGAGACTTATCTTTTCACATAAGACTTATCACAAAGAATGATTTTTGCACAACAAAATGTTAATAATATTCAAAATGTTAATAACATTAAAAGTACAGGAGAGTCCCACCTTTGCCATAGAAGTTCATCATTAGCGAGGTGCGACCATACGCAAGAGGCCAGGCAAAGATCTGTTGCATCCAGGTGTGACAGGACTTCCAGGCCTAAAAATCCCAACATATACTTTTTATAGTTATTGTTGAACAATGCTATATAAAAGAATGAATGTGATTATATTTATCTCTTATTCAACAAATAAATAGAGGACAAAGCTGCTAGCCTTTTCACTCTCCCACAAAAACTTGCTGCCTTACAACTAGCCTCTCCTCTTACTCACAAGAGGGCAGGTTTCCCTCACTGTTCTCCTTGCACATTTAGGGTGTCAAAAATTCTCATGGGGTACAACTGGGTAAAAGTAACCACCCTTGACTGGTACCCACCAGTTAACCCCCCCCCCCCCTATGAACAAGTTGAGCTTTGCATTTATCCCAATTATGAACCACAGAAGGGCTGGAAAAAAACACTTGCCTTAACAAATGCTTCAAAGAGTGTCGAGTATTTATCATTGGTTGGTATATTTATCACAAAATTTTCAGATAAAAGACAAGTTATTGCATAAATAAATTGGCTCCATAACAATATATTTTCTGTAATCATCATCTAAAATTTTAAATAAATCTGTCACTCTACAACCCTAAAACAAAACAGTAAATTTAGAAATTGTTCATTTTTAAACAATCATGAGTGTGACTTACTAATCAAATCATATAACATGACATTTATTGAAAAATTACAGCGTCTAGGGTGGTATCCCTCAGCCGACTTTTTAACATAGGATTAAAATCAGATGAGAGCCATACCTATTTCAGGTGGCAACTCTGTCAGGTCTGGGAAGCGGGTATTTGCATTGACCTCCCTTGATGATGATATTTCCTGCACATCCCACCTTGGAAAATCTGTGAGAGGTAAACCAAGAAAATCTTGTGGTCTTATCCCAACCTCTTGCAGCCTGAAATGAATTTAGTCAAATTCCTGCCTAAGAAATACACACATTTAAAAAAGTATTTATCAGCATTACAAAGTTCATTGCAATTTCTGAATCAGGATAAATGGGGTGCATTACTTGTTATTTGAATTCAATTATTTAAAAAAAGCTGAGACACAATATCCTAATGGAAAAAAAAGTTACATCACCAACCCCTACCACACACACACAAAAATATATTTAAATAAAAATAAAAATTTAAGAGTTAAATTTAATTTAAAGACATTTACCTTCGAATTACTTGTCCCATGAGATTTCTTTAAAGATTCAAGTAAACAAGGAATAGCTCCGTTTTCAATGGTGCCACCCCGTGATAAATCAACAGCGGCAATAGCAGGAAACTAAGAGTCATTCAGGAAGACTATTTCAACTGTTGTCTTCACAGTTGAACTCCCTGACCAATGTGCTGAGCTTAGAGTCTAAACACTGATACATATTAGAGTTTAGCCAGTCTAAAGCTGCCACCTGCAAAATCAGATAAAAAATTTGAACTCAAAGGAATGAAATGGTGAAAATGCAAATGAGATTAGCAGTTTTGATACTTTAGCACTTTGAATGTCAAGAACATTTTTTTATAGCGTCAAGTCATTTTTCAGCATTTTCATGTGCTTGTCAAAAGTGACGAAATCCCAGACTAAATGAATTCAGAGACCCTTATAAGTAGGCCCTATACATTTTCTGACAGTACATTACACAAGGTATCTTATGGTATAAAAATAATTTGGTTCTATATTATGTAAGTTGATATCGACCATGACCTTTAAAGAATTAGTAAAATTTTAGTACTCTACTTCTGAATTTAACACACACCGCCGCCCCCCCCTGAATACAGCATAAATTGTTCAAACTGTCATTTAAGATTCTAGAAGCATTATTATTTCATAAAATGTCAAGTTATAGTTACTTATATTGAAAATTGTGATGTTGGTGAATTTATTTATTTCTGTCATACAAAATTCAAGGGGGAAGGCACAAAATGAGTTCAAAAATCACTTTCAATTGAAGTTATTAAATCCCTTTTTTTAATTAATTAATGCTTCAAAACATATACAAACTAATGCCTTTGGTCTGGGTTTTTGTGATCCAATCTTCGTCTTTTTCTGTTTAATTTCCACCCTTTTCCAAACGTATTTCTCTCTAACAATATGACTAAGCTTAGTGCTAAAATTGTCAATTTCTAGCCATCATCGCTAGAGCTAATACTGTCACTACTACTAGCACATGGAATATCTCTGCAATGATTGCCCTTCACTTTAAACCATTTGAAATAATTCCAATAAAGAAATTCTGTGTTGATTTTTTAATCCAATGCAGGCTACACAGACACAGTGGTAGTAAAAAAATGTTTCACATCTCAAAAATCCCAAAACAAACCACTGATACAAGCATTTTAACATGCAGTCAGTCATGGAAATAGGAAACAAAATCATTTATGCAGAGTGGTTTTCCCCTTAAACAATATACATGAATCATTTGCATTTTTAATGACGATTTTGATAGCAGCTGTTTATATCGGCCATGACACCACAGAAAGGGGTATCACGGCAGATGATCTTGATCTGCTGTTATGACAGGCAGATGATCTTGATCTGCTGTTATGACAGGAAGATGATCTTGATCTGCGGTTATAACAGGCAGATGATCTTCATCTGCTGTTATGACAGGCAGATGATCTTCATCTGCTGTTATGACAGTTATAGGGTGATTATTGAGAATAATTTCCATCAGGCTAAGTCAGTGAGCTTTCTTGTATGGCCAGATTGTAATTTTTGCCCCGTTTCCGCTGCACCAAAATGTCAATCACTCGGAGAAGTAGATTCATCTTTATTAAAAAAAATTATAAATAAAAATAATAAACCTCGGTAATCCTCAAAAGAATATTTTTTATTTTTCATTTTTAATAATTATTTCTTTTCAATAAACCCCACCAATCCTTAAAGCAATTAGTTTTAATTACTAAATTACCTTTAAAACTTTTTTTAAAGGAGACCATGTCTATAAATGTTGCTCATTGTTGACTTGTTTTATATTTTCTTCTTTAAGGTTTCAAACAGATATTTACTGAAATATTTATCAAATAGAAAAAAATAGATTTTAGGTGATAAGTCAAATGACTTTTGTAAATCACAAGAAGTAAATAATTTATATCTCCCAAAGAGCTGCTGAAGTGGAAATGCTAAATTTTAAAAGTATTTTGTTTTTTAAATATATGAGCACAAGTCTGAATGAATAGCTGCACTAAGGGGGGGCTTATAAGGAAAAAAATAGATTTTAGGTGATAAGTCAAATGACTTCTATAAATCACAAGAAGCAAATAATTTATAGCTCCCAAAGAGCTGCTGAAGTGGAAATGCTAAATTTTAAAAGTATTTTGTTTTTTAAATATATGAGCACAAGTCTGAATGAATAGCTGCACTAAGGGGGGCTTATAAGGACCCTTTGACCACTCTTATGAAAGATAAAAATTTGAATACTGTATTTTCGCGTTTATTAGATGTGTCTTATACAAGTTTTACTTTACATACACCACACCCAGGGTGCATCTTATCTAGGGGTGCGTCTTATGTAAGATATTTTTTACACAAATTGTCAAAACCAGCGTCTATATATGGGCGCGTCTTATAATTAGGTGTGTCTTATATGTGCGAAAATAGTTAAGTATTTTTTATCACGAACTAACAGGACAGTGTGTGATATTGAAGGACGATTAATTCAGTCATTATCCGGGTTCACGATTTTCATTCCTAGTTGTAAAAGCAATTGGGTAAGTGTTCAGTAATTACCACGTGTACCAATCCAATGAAGGCCTCTTCAAATTTAAAATCCTTTCATTCAATATTTTGATATCAATGAAGCTGCATTTACATTTGGCGTCTATTGTTTCTAGGATTTAGATACCAGGTACTCAACTAATCCGCTATAGGCCCGGCGGCAGATAAGAATAAATAATAATCTTTGTGATCCTGCCTCATAAAAATTCTTTGATCTACCGGTAAACTAAAAATGGCAATCAAGCCTTGTTTACATCCCATGGGTGATGAAACATTGGAAAAATTTTCATTTATGATAAAGGAAAGGAAACAGTGCTACAGATGGCTAGGCCGCGTGCATCTTAAATAATTTTTTTTTACACAAATAATCAAAACCTGCGTCTTATATATTGGTGCGTCATATGTAAAATATATTTTACACAAATGGTCAAAACCTGCGTCTTATATACGGGTACGTCTTACATACAGGTAGAGACTGACCGAATTTTGGCTTCGGCTTAATTTCGGTTTCGGCCGAAAGAGAAGTTAACTTTCGGCTTATTTTCAAAATTGACTTAGACTTTCGGCCATCCTGCAATATTTAACAACAAACTAAGTGATATTTAATAACAAACTAAACGATCTTAAAGAACAAACTAAACGATTTTTAAGAACAAACTAAATGGTCTTTAAGAACAAAACAAATGATTTTTAATAGTAAACAAAATGATTTATAAGAATAAACTAACCGATCTTTAACAGAAAACTAAATGTTCCTTAAGAACAAACTAATTGATCTTAAGGAACAAAATCAATTATCTTTAAGAACAAACTATGCAATCTTTATGAAAAAACTAAGCGATCTTTATGAAAAAACTAAGCGATCTTCAACAACAAATTAAGCTATCTTCAAGAACAAACTAAAAGATCTATAAAAACAAACTAAATGATCTTTAATAACAAACTAAATGATCTTTAATAACAAACTGAATGATCTTTAAGAACAATTAAGCGATATTTAAGAAAAAATCAATGATCTCTAAGAACAAACTAAGCAATCTTCAAGAACAAACTAAACGATCTTTTAATAACACAAACTAAGCGATCTTTAAGAAAAAACTAAGCGATCTTTTTTTGAAAAAACTAAATGATCTTCAAGAACAAACTAAACGATCTTTTAATAACACAAACTAAGCGATCTTTAAGAACAAACTAAGCGATCTTTAAAAACAGACTAAACGATTTTTAACAACAAACTAAGCGATCTTTATGAACAAACTAACCGATCTTTAAGAACAAATAAAGCGATCATAAACAAAAAACTGAACGATCTGTAACAACAAACTAAGCGATCTTTAAGAACAAACTAAACAATCTTTAACAACAAACTGAACGATCTTTAACAACAAACCAGGCAATCTTTATGAACAAACTAACCGATCTTTAAAAACAAATAAAGGAATCATTAACAAAAAAACTAAGCGATCTTTAAGAACTAAAAGATCTTTAACAACAAACTAAGCGATCTTTAAGAACGAATTAAGCCATATTTAAGATTTAACTAAGTGATCTTTTAGAACAAATTAAGCGATCTTTATGAACTAACTCAATGATCTTGAAGAACAAACTAAACGATCATTAACAACAAACAAACGATCTTTATTAACAAACTAAACGATCTGTAATAACAAACTAAATGATCTTTAAAATCAAATAAAGTGATCTTTAAGAACAAATTAAGCGAACTTTTGGAACCATGATCAGAACAGCAATTTTAAGAGACCCGGTTAAAAAAAATAATTTTCGCCAATGGTTGCTACAATTTACACAATTATGGTTGTGCGTTACCCGCCAACTTACTTTTAAAAACTTTTCTCAAAGCCGCACTCTTTGCCATGTTTGTCTCATAAAAATCTATCAAATAAAAATTTTTATTCCGATTTTAAAACGGTTCTTACCATTATAATTATCATACAAAAATATATAGAAATATTTTTAAAAAATATCAGAATTAGACTAGTCGGTGAGATTCAATTGAAACCGTTGCGGAGAGTCACATTATAAATATGAGAATGGGGGAAACGCGCCGGCGCATTATCACTAAACTTTTCCGTCATGTAGCGGGCCGCAAAATATCGTCTTGCGGGTCACAAATGGCTCGCGGGCCACGAGTTTGAGATCCCTGCTATATAAGATGTTTATTTATTAATATTCACGATTATCTCATTTTTATAAAAAGAATGTAAATATTGATACTTTCCCCCATCATTTTCGATGTATGCAGAATGTATGCGAGAACGAAATTCAAAATATCTAAATATTTCATTTTCTGTTAAAGTCATTTTTAACTTTCGGCCTATTTTCGGCTTCGGACGAAATCAGAAAATCACTTTCCGTCAGTCTCTATATACAGGTACATCTTATATGCCCGAAAATACTGTATGCAGTATCTAAGACTATGCCATAGCTTTTTAATAACTATGCACTTTCACTGAGATCTAGTTTATTTTGCCTAAATCATCCCGACAAGTGTTAGTGGCCATCCATAAATCCATCCAATAGATGATGGGAAAAGAGGAGGGAGGGGGGGTCCAAGAATCAGTGACAATACTTAAACCTTGGTGTCTAACTTTAATGGCAAGTTTGTGACAATTGGGGAACAGAGGTTAAAAAAGCGTTTGAAATAGAATGAAGTTATTTATGGATGGACACATAAAATAAAATCATCAGTATATTTTGCCAAGCAAGGAATGCTGAGTATATTGATTTGGAAAATCTGTGTAACCAGTGAACTGAAGAAAAAGGAAATGGATATCTATAGCACAAACTTATCGGTCTACTCTCCCACTTCAGGATTAACTTTTTCCTCTCTTTTTAAACAATGGATTATCGGCTTATGGATATGAGAAAATGTTTACCAGATGAGATAAAAATATCAAGCTATTCAAAATGGTTTTAATAATATTAACGTTTTTAGTATGATATTAATTAGATTACAGTTCCAAAGATTTGAGTACTGACCAATTTTCTTTCAATGATAAGTCAATTAAGTCAATAGCCAAAGAGGCATAGCATATGCCACATTTAGATGCTAGTATAGCCTACTGTTTTGAAATTTAATATGGAGTGTAGTGAAGGACTAATTATTTAGCCTAGGATGCCTAGGTGCCTAATAAATTGGCCTTCTTTTTAACTATTGTTCTTCTCATCTATTACTAAGGTTGAAAGTACTAATACTACTTAGTACTTGGGCTTAAAAAAGTAGTTTGAGTTAGAACTTAGATTTTTAAATCATGACTGAAATGATTTTAATAATTTTCTAAAATTGGATCTAGACTTGATTCTTGAAAAATATTTGCATTAAATTATTCAATTTTAAAACATAGGCCCTTATAAAACCTATATTATTTACTTAAGTGAATTTAGGATTTAGGCCTTGATCTACTTTACTGCAAAACTCAGGAAATGGTGTGCTGGAAGGCGATGCTGGATGTGCAAAATGCCAGGAGAGGAGGAAAAGCCCCAAATTTACAGTTAAATTTGTACGCATAATCACAGAGTAAGTGAAATTTGGCAAGTTGTTTCAAATTCACTAAATTTAAAGTAAAATTACAATAATTCACTATCGCCATATCAATTTTGAATAAAAACTAAAAAAATATTATTGATTTGGGCATGGGCAGTTAAAATGGCTGTCAAAGTTAATGATAAATGAGGCTAGAGTATTTGAATTTGTGGAACATTACTATTTTTGTTTCCATTCAATTCGCCCTATCAAAAATGATTTGATCGTGTTCTTGACTGCTTTTGATAGTTGACATTTATTTTATTTGTCTCTTACTCTTTGTTAACATTGTTTTGTAGGCCTACACTACCTACTCATCTGATCTGAACTCAAAAATGTCTGGTGTTCTGTGGCATCTGTCATCTGGGCATGGTCTAAGTGTGTCGTGATTGAAAAAAAAAGGTTTCCGGGTACTGATCTGCTCTACTAGAACTGCATTAATAAATTTTTTAAAGTTTTTAACTAACAATAATTACAATGACATGCATAATAAAAATCATAATGACAATCATAACAAACATTTAATAACAATTTATTATATTTATTATTATCGATAATATGAAATTATTGAAATCCATGACTTAAGTTTATTTACTTTCGATGCTACCTTACTTTGCCTTTACTCAAGCTGCAAATGAAAAAATGTAATCCTTACTTTTTAATCCAAAGAGTTACGAAAATTTTAGAAGTGTGGATTTGAGTAAATGGATAATAATACATCCTAAAGTTTCATATCCTAACAATAACACCATCATCAAGATTGACGTGGCCACCAAGCTGTTTGTTACGTTAATTTCCATTGGTTAAAATTTGTGTTTGCACAAATATTTAGTAGACATACAAAATACGGAACGAAGTGCACCGTTTATTGAAAACAAAACTTACTGTGAAGCAGAGTAATTTTTTTAACGAAATAAAAATGCTACAGATAATGATACACCTGTAAATTTGGGGGGGGGGAGGATGCAAATATTCTTATATTTCAGTAACGCTAGGATTGCCCAAAATTATTGAAAACAAAACTTACTGTGAAGCAGAGTAATTTTTTTAACGAAATAAAAATGCTACAGATAATGATACACCTGTAAATTTGGGGGGGGGGGATGCAAATATTCTTATATTTCAGTAACGCTAGGATTGCCCAAAAGTATACAAGTATAAGCATATCCATACTCTTCCAAAATCAGTTCTTATTTTATTACAATATTCTACTCATGGTCAGTAACGAAATGTAGCAATTTTGGTAATATATAATAATTTCAATGATTAGTCATTGGTATAATTAGTATTAGGTTATTTATAGTAGTCGTTATGCTAAATACTAACTGTACAGTAGAAGGGAAAAGGGTGTTATTGTAATTTGGTAAAAGAAACTGCCTGTCATGGCCTCGTCGCTGTCTATGGGACTGAAGATGCGTAATCTAAAAGCAACCGGACAAAGGCTTTATAATTCTGTTTTTTCTCACACCGGAGTTGTCGATCTTAAGGTGTCGTCTTAATAATCTCGAGGGTCTTGTTTGCCTGGTTTTACACGTTGCACATTGTTAAGATGGTCGTCCCAGCGGATCACTCTTCGAATGGTTAATACCGAGGTACCTTAGGGAGGAAACTGGCTCAAGCGTATGGCCATGCACTTCGTAAGGATGGCGTAACTTCTGGTGGTCATGTAGTTCGAAAAGGTAAAAGGAGGGGGTGGGGGGTACTTCTTCTGGAGACCGACAATGAATTTACCAATGAAATGTACTTCACAAAAGACAAAGGGCGCAAAAATCTTGTTTTTACTGGTCCTTACGTGGGGCACTTTTTTCTCTCAATATATATATATTGAGAGTGTCATTTTCAGGCCCCCGCCCCTGGGCACCGCTTTGGCACGGTGGTACAACCATGCCAGGGTAATGCTGGCTGCACGTGGTACATCAACTACAGGATGACACCGAGTGACACGCTATTGACAAGATGGTCCATGTCAGGGTGAAACGGATGCACACAAGATAACATGAAAGCTGGCGTAACTTAACGGTATCCATCCATGCCTGTGCCGCTACAGCTCACATAGGACTTTCGCCTGCCTCACCACTTCCTTCCGCTAAGACCTATATAACTAATGCTTTTTCTTTTCCATACTTGGATTTCCAGCTTCTGTAGATCTTTTCCCACAGTGCCTAGCCTAACAGTAAAGAAAATTGAGATATAATATCAACACAAAATGGGAAACCCCAAAAGATCACACAAAGAAAACAATAGATACTGACTAAGAAGCCTGCGTTAGATTTTTTATATTTTTTTTCTAAAGGTTTAAAAAAAAAATGGAGATCAGAAAGGTACACTTATTTTGTCCTCCACTGTTAGACACAGGGCATTTCTAAGGGGGGCTATCGTGGTGTTGCTGCTTTCCATTTTAATTGTGTGCTCTTTGAACCCGGCGGTTCACACCAGTGGCTGTGGTGGGGTGTCTCACAAAGTCTTAATCGGCAAGGAATGTGAAGTGGCGCACTGCCATTAATTAGATGAAATTTTAAAAAGTCACAGGAAACGAATAATTCACAAATTTTGCTAGAAAAAAAAAAAAAAAGGACACAGGAAAAAAAAAAAAAAAAAAAAAAAAAAAAGTAACCCATCAGTAACCTATGGGCACTGGTTATCCCAAGAGACCTTGACAACACATAGGCGCACTGGCATTGCCAGGTAATATGCATTCCGTGTGCGATGGCGGTAAAATTTCACTGATTTAAAAAAAAATAATTATATATATATTTTTTTATTTGACTGTGGGTTGCGAAGGCGACAATAAGAAGTGTTCACACACCACCTGAAGACCCAGCGCCGGTCCTAGGCATCACTGAGGGGCAGTGGCGTTACCTAAGTGGGCACTGACAATACCCAAAGGGCCCCTGGTCGTTACTGTCTTGCACGCTCGAAACAAAATACCCAATCAGCTGCTCGCTTTTCCGATTTAAAAAAAACCAGCAAAACTGTGATGGCTGTTTCATGGAATTTATGTTTGATAGAAACTGATGATTGGTAGAAACGGATGATTGGTAGAAACGGATGATTGGTAGAAACGGATGATTGGTAGAAACGGATGATTGGTAGAAACTGGTGTTTGATGGAATTTATGTTTGATAGAAAATGATGATTGGTAGAAACTGATGATTGGTAGAAACGGATGATTGGTAGAAACTGATGATTGGTAGAAACGGATGATTGGTAGAAACTGGTGTTTGATGGAAATTATTTTTGATAGAAACTGGTGATTGGTAGAAACTGGTGTTTGATGGAATTTATGTTTAGGAAAATGATGATTGGTAGAAACTGATGATTGGTAGAAACTGATGATTGGTAGAAACGGATGATTGGTAGAAACGGATGATTGGTAGAAACTGATGATTGGTAGAAACGGATGATTGGTAGAAACTGGTGTTTGATGGAAATTATGTTTGATAGAAACGGATGATTGGTAGAAACTGATGATTGGTAGAAACGGATGATTGGTAGAAACGGATGATTGGTAGAAACGGATGATTGGTAGAAACGGATGATTGGTAGAAACTGGTGTTTGATGGAAATTATGTTTGATAGAAACTGATGATTGGTAGAAACAAATGTTTGACGGAAATTGATGTTTTATAGAAACTAATGTTTGATATAAAATGATTTTTGCGTTCTGTCATCATCTTGACAAGTATTATACTATGAGCTTGATAATTACGTGGCATATTGTGGTTAAAAAAAAACTTAACTAATTGCGCACCGCCCGCCCCCACCCCCCCTTCTCGTTATTAAATGTTTGATATTCAATGCAGTTTGACAGAGTCCAAAGGAGGGAAATGTTGAAGGTGGATTCAAGATCTTGCAACTGGCCCGTGACGGAGAACCATTGAGACGCATAGCCAGCAGCAACCGGGTCGATGTAANAAAAAAAAAAGAGAGATTTGGGGGGGGGGGGGGCAGTAAATTAGAGCAGACATTGTGGAATCGTGTACGCGGTCTTGTAATCTCAAATAGCAATCTGTTAAAAGTGTTGGAATCGATTATTTCAATGTAGTCGCAGCGACACTCCTCTCCGCTGCCTTTGTATTGATTACAACTAGTGAGGTTAAGGTCTCGTCACAGGGGCTAGGGTTAATCTCATGTGGCAACGACTAAGGTTAATCACAGGTTAAAGCCAGTAAGGTTAATCGCACGTTACCACTGATGGGGTGAATCTCGGTGTCAAACTGTTAGGGTAAATCTCATGTTGCCGAGTGTTCTAGACTGAGCAAATCTCTTTGTCAAGAGTAAATTCTGAAGTTCAATCCCCACCAAAGCCCATTCAAGCAAAAAAAAACATCACCAGCACCCCGGGTGGATGGGACTCGTTAACCTTGGATGGCAACTCATCTAAGAGAAGGGAACTCTGAATTCAAAACCCGAAGATGGAGTCCCGTAGGCGGATAACATTGGTACAATGAAACATTCATGCGACGCCACTGGTGCAAAGCTGTATCATGCACACGATCTTCCCTTGATTTGCTGTTGGGAAACAGCTTATAATTCTAGAAAGAATAATCACAGGTCTTGTGGATTTCGTCCTGCGAAGTCCACACCATCGACACATTGTGACGGACGTATGCCAGCAAAAAGTAAAATAATCTCAGGTTTAATTACAACTGCTAAAGTTAATCTTTTTTTACAACTGATCGGGTTAATCTCAGGTTACAACTGTTGGGGTTAATCTCAGGTTACAACTGCTGGGGTTAATCTCAGGTTACAACTGTTGGGGTTAATATCAGGTTACAACTGCTGGGGTTAATCTCAGGTTACAACTGCTGGGGTTAATCTCAGGTTACAACTGCTGGGGTTAATCTCAGGTTACAACTGTTGGGGTTAATATCAGGTTACAACTGCTGGGGTTAATCTTAGGTTACAACTGCTGGGGTTAATCTCAGGTTACAACTGCTGGGGTTAATCTCAGGTTACAACTGCTGGGGTTAATCTCAGGTTACAACTGCTAGGGTTAATCTCAGGTTACAACTGCTGGGGTTAATCTCAGGTTACAACTG
>CAXITT010000395.1:189925-201109 GCA_964033795.1 Lymnaea stagnalis | reverse complement strand
CAGGTACGCTGGGCATACCACACAGGTCCACTGGGCATACCACACAGGTACACTGGGCATGCCACACAGGTACACTGGGAATGCCACACAGGTACACTGGGCATGCCACACAGGTACACTGGGCATGCCACACAGGTACACTGGGCATGCCACACAGGTACACTGGGAATACCACATAGGTACACTGGGCATGCCACACAGGTACACTGGGAATACCACACAGGCACACTGGGCAAGCCACACATGTACACTGGGAATGCCACACAGGTACACTGGGCATACCACACAGGTACACTGGGCATGCCACACAGGTACACCGGGCATGCCACACAGGTACACTGGGAATGCCACACAGGTACACTGCGAATGCCACACAGGTACACTGGGCATACCACAAATGTACTCTGGGCATGCCCCACAGGTACACTGGGCATGCCGCACAGGTACTCTGGGCATGCCACACAGGTACACTGGGCATACCACAAATGTACTCTGGGCATGCCATACAGGTAATCTGGGCAAACCACACTTCTTTACTTTGGTACACCATAACGAGGCCAATGCAATAATCCGAAAACAAGAAAAAATCACCTTAAAAGGGTTAAAAGGAAAACCTTGTTGATTATGAGGGCTTTTTTTTAAATCAATGATATCATATAAACATGTACGTACCTTGTAACGACATAAATGTTTGTTGTGGCAACCAGTTTTTGATTGCCCCTTACCCATCTTATGAACTAGGCATTGGAAATGTATACACCAGCAACATAACAGGTAGAAAAGTATGAGAAGATATAGCTGGTAGAAGAGTGGGGCAAGATAGTAACATGGCTGGTAGAAGAGTGGGGCAACATAGTAACATAGCTGGTAGAAGAGTGGGGCAACTTAGTAACATAGCTGGTAGAAGAGTGGGGCAACTTAGTAACATAGCTGGTAGAAGAGTGGGGCAACATAGTAACATACATGGTAGAAGAGTGGGGCAACATAGTAACATACATGGTAGAAGAGTGGGGCAACATTGAACATAGCCGGTAGAAGAGTGGGGCAACATAGTAACATAGATGGTAGAAGAGTGGGCAACATTGAACATAGCCGTTAGAAGAGTGGCGCAACTTAGTAACATAGCTGGTAGAAGAGCGGGGCAACTTAGTAACATAGCTGGTAGAAGAATAGGGCATCCATTTTAGCACGTTATTTAACGTAGCAGGAAGAAATATTCAAAGCACCAGCTCTGCTCCTGGCAATAAAGAGACCTTGCTCCAGAGCTTCGAGCCCCCAGTTCCAAGCTCCATTCCAAATTCCTGCTGGCAACACTGCATCTGGTCAGCTAAAAGAGAAACGCGCCCAGGATGTTGTCAGAAACACGCCGTTTTGACCATGTTAGAGAAACGCGCCCAGGATGTTGTCAGAAACACGCCGTTTTGACCATGTTAGAGAAACGCGCCCAGGATGTTGTCAGAAACACGCCGTTTTGACCATGTTAGAGAAACGCGCCCAGGATGTTGTCAGAAACACGCCGTTTTGACCATGTTAGAGAAACGCGCCCAGGATGTTGTCAGAAACACGCCGTTTTGACCATGTTAGAGAAACGCGCCCAGGATGTTGTCAGAAACACGCCGTTTTGACCATGTTAGAGAAACGCGCCCAGGATGTTGCCAGAAACACGCCGTTTTGACCATGTTAGAGAAACGCGCCCAGGATGTTGTCAGAAACACGCCGTTTTGACCATGTTAGAGAAACGCGCCCAGGATGTTGCCAGAAACACGCCGTTATGACTATGTTAGAGAAACGCGCCCAGGATGTTGCCAGAAACACGCCGTTTTGACCATGTTAGAGAAACGCGCCCAGGATGTTGCCAGAAACACGCCGTTTTGACCATGTTAGAGAAACGCGCCCAGGATGTTGCCAGAAACACGCCGTTTTGACCATGTTAGAGAAACGCGCCCAGGATGTTGCCAGAAACACGCCGTTTTGACCATGTTAGAGAAACGCGCCCAGGATGTTGCCAGAAACACGCCGTTTTGACCATGTTAGAGAAACGCGCCCAGGATGTTGCCAGAAACACGCCGTTTTGACCATGTTAGAGAAACGCGCCCAGGATGTTGCCAGAAACACGCCGTTTTGACCATGTTAGAGAAACGCGCCCAGGATGTTGCCAGAAACACGCCGTTTTGACCATGTTAGAGAAACGCGCCCAGGATGTTGCCAGAAACACGCCGTTTTGACCATGTTAGAGAAACGCGCCCAGGATGTTGCCAGAAACACGCCGTTTTGACCATGTTAGAGAAACGCGCCCAGGATGTTGCCAGAAACACGCCGTTTTGACCATGTTAGAGAAACGCGCCCAGGATGTTGCCAGAAACACGCCGTTTTGACCATGTTAGAGAAACGCGCCCAGGATGTTGCCAGAAACACGCCGTTTTGACCATGTTAGAGAAACGCGCCCAGGATGTTGCCAGAAACACGCCGTTTTGACCATGTTAGAGAAACGCGCCCAGGATGTTGCCAGAAACACGCCGTTTTGACCATGTTAGAGAAACGCGCCCAGGATGTTGTCAGAAACACGCCGTTTTGACCATGGTTCAACGCCGATTGAAGTGTTCGGTAGCATTGGTAAGTGACAGGAAGCTAGAGTTATGTACATTCTGAGAAATAAAGCTATCTTTTTGATAACAATGGGCGAATCTAAGTACAGGTCACAGTTCTTAAATGCATTTACTTCCTGACCTTCAATTAATTTGTTGTTGTTCTTGTCTTTGTTATACTGTGGACTAAGTTTAACAAGAAGATTACATCGTGGAACTCGGGAGGGGGGGGCACTTTACTGGACCGGCTGACACCAACCTTAGCTACGCCCCTGATTGTGTTTGCTACCATTGTTAGTTGCTGCGGCTTTAAAAAAAAAAAAAGAAGTTTCTTGCATTTTGATTAGCAGCGCTAAATATTTTTCTGGTGAATTTTATTGGCGCATTGCTTGTATTAGTTAATTTTTTTCACTTGTTTATAAAAATTTAATGAAAGAAATAAAACTACGGTAGCTAAATTATTTAATTATTGTTAATTTTATTACAATATAATTTATACGGTTGGTTGGTGGGGGGGGGGAGGATGTTTAAAACGGAGTAGGCCTACAACGCTGCAAAAAAAGGTTAAGAATCCCTGTCCTAGAGCCTTTACTAAGATACCCCCGTGCACCTTTTTTTTTCCATCCGAATTTCACGCGGTAGCTCTAATTCTATGATTCCCGTGTCCAGATTTAGCCATAAATTCTCACAACTATCACTGTAACTACATCCCGATTCCCTTCCTCCTATTTTGCGTCTTGTAACTTGACCAGAGGCCATTCTTCGGACCGCCGCGCATAGCTGTACTGATTCTCTCAGTGATAGTAGTTTAAAAATAAAATAGCCTACTAATAATTGTATAAAATAATAATGTTAAAAATAGATGTAATTTAGTGTTATTAAGTGCAATTCTTTACTATAATATTCCGCTTTTCATGAGACGTCACATGGCTTGAGCCCCCCCCCCCCCCAGGCGCGTGTCGTCATTTATGGATGGCCCCCTAAATAAGAAATGAATAGGCCTATTTTATGAAGAATCTAAAGCTTGTTCCTAATGCGCAATAGACAGTTCATGCGTGTCGTCATATTCCCGGCCTGCTTTATTTTATTTTTAAGCGTATGACCTGGCTACTAAAGTAAATAAATAAATAAATAAATAAAACGCTCTAAAAAATAAAGGGATCAACCATTTTCCAGTAACTCTTTCTTAATTAGTTAAAAATAACCAAATTATGAGGGGAACAATAAATTTAGTGATAATTAAAATTTCTATTTGCAATTTCAAGCAAAAACATAAAAAAATATTACCATTTATTAAAATGTAATTGGCAATCAAAAGATATTTAATTTTTAGTTGGTTACCTTAATAAAGAGGGCTCAGTACTTGGACGACTTGACTTAGTTACTTAGTTAAGTCGTAAATAGCTCACTATTACTATTAGTAGTCTATAAGAATGGCAAGAAAAACTATTTTTATCCTACCATCATAACTATTTTTCAATTTTGTGGCAAAATTATTTTAAGTTGATAAAATATTTTGTTCCATATTATATGATAATATCAATTGATAATTAAAAAATGTTTCTCTATGCATGAAAATGAAATAGTTTAACTTTTTTTAAAGACCTTCGAAATCGAAAGTAATAAATTGTACTCGTACAGATCGCCGAGGGTCACATGACCAAATTACGTCACAGACCTTTGCACTACTTCATCCGCGTCATTAAAAAGTTCCACAGCTAAATATAACGTTAAATAATTCAATATTAAATAAAAATATAATAAATCAAACCAATTTTTAAAGTAATTTTTAAGAAAAGCAATACGTTTATTTAGAAAATGTTACCAAAATAAATTAAACAGAAAATAAACATTTTAAGTCTGGCGAACTAATATAATCGTAGAAGAGACTTGTAAATACCCACCATATCCTTACATGGAGGATGTGTGCAAATATTGCTGAATATTTCATTTTAAGTTTGTGTATTATCGTTTCACCACACTATGTTTATAGAATGGGTGATGTTACATGTTATTTAATGTTTGTACTGGGCAGTACAATCTGAAAACATTTTGTTTTGGCTACGTATGAAAAAAAAGGGATCAACATGTAGCCAAGCAGATTTATCGTTCCAAGATTCAAGTAACAGCTATCACTCAATCGGATTTTCTGTTTTGTCTTTTTTTATTGTTTCGAAATGGAGCACCACGTTTAGTGGGCCACCAGTCAACATCACTCTTAGATGGATTTCAGAGATCAGATTATACCTTCGAACAACAGGTCAGTGAAACCTGTTTAATTGGACTTTGTCGGACAGTCAGGTTAAGCTTGACTTATGACCACATTGATTGAAAATAAAAATGTCTTACTTAGGCCTAGACCATCTAGTACTTACTAGGTCCCATCATACTTCTTATTTCTTAAAATTTTTATTCTTTTCTTGACAAAAAAATAGTTAAATCTTATATAAACACAAATTAACAAGCTGTTTGAGAATGCATTTTTGAGCCTTCCTTGACGTTTCAATGAAATGAGGAATGATTAGACTTCAGTCTAAACTAAACAGTAAACGTCAGTAAACAGCTAGGTCCTAAATATTGGTTTTGTGGAGTATAGGCTTACTCAGTTATAAAACTTATAACTGTGTATACTTAGTCAAGTAAATGGGATTTGGGTGGTGTGGCACCTTCTTTCAATGAAAATTTTTGCTACTAACTCGGTTTATTTTTAATCTTCAAATGGCAAAGGATTCATTTAATTAATTTAATGTTTAATTTAGCGAAGAAGTTATTTGAGATCATGAGAATCATTTGATATGGGTCTCCGGAATCATGAATAGCTTGGTATGTGCTACACCCTCGAACCCCAAAACACATGTGTCCTACATGCGGGAGAGCTTTCCAGAGACAAATTAGAATTGGACTATCAAATACTAAATAAGCATTGGCCATCTTCGCATGTGAACGATAAACAATAAAGAAAACCCACACTACCAAATTGTACTGAAGACACTATACCTAAACAGAAATCATACTAATTCATTTATTGATGTTAGGAGACACAGGGCAGGTGTTGTATTAAACAATTAATGAATTTATGTTAATTTGTTAAATAGGCTAAACCGAATTAGACTTATGGACTATGAGGCCTATTTTATTATACATCAAATGAATGCAGAGTTATAGCTTTATTTGAATCAATGAATATCAGTTATCTGTATCACAAAGGGGGATATGGACTATAGGTATCAACTTCATTTAGCCTGCTAAGTTTAATCTGCAGAACCATCAACTTACATCAGCTATAATGGCCTATAATTAAAGCTAAAATATTTGAAATATTGACTCTCAAAATACAAATACAGATGATATTTAGGCTCAAATAAATATACTGATATATTTTCTGTAAACAAAGTTAAATTGTAAATTCAAGATTCCATTATTATTATATTTATCTTTAAACATGGAACCTTGTATCATCACCTTGAGATAAATCTGTTTATAGATTTGTTTTATAGCTATGGCTATATATTAGATGCAATTGGATTTCAGCTAATTTTAAAGGTTTTAAGTAGCAGAGATGTCCTGACAATTTTATCTGTCATGTTGCCATTAAATTCAGGTAGCTATCAAAATAACTATTTACACCATAGTTTTGGTAAACTCATAGTTTGCCTACCAAAGGACCTTTATTTTATCCATTGACTCAAATCGATTGAGAAAAAATGATTGGTTGATCCATTAAATATTAAAGCTCTTCGACTTGAAATATTATATTTTTTCATTTAAAGCTACCTTTAAAACGTGTGAACTGTTTGAATATTTATGCAATTCTAATTAATTATGTATAATCATCTTTACATGGCAGGCACTTGATCATCCAGTAAGTTAATGTCACTAACGTTTAACACGACTCCCCCACCTCCAAAAAACAAAGTCTTTACACGTCAGTTTTTGTTCCTTTCATCCTAAATACAATTTTCTACTAAAAAATTTTATGCAGTCCAGGGTTAAGAATTTTATTGCAGACAAGTTATATAAATTAGGCTTTTTATTTTTGGATATAATGTATTACTTGATACAAACATTTATAAATGTAGGTTTTTCAGGGTTGAATAATTCTGTTATAAAATTAGTTTATCAAATGTTTTGATTCAAAAGATTCCATTTTGGCATGCTTAAATCCAAACTTGGATACTAATTCAAATTATAAACATGCAGTGCAGGCTTTTAAATACAAGTAATAGACATATTATAACAACACATTACCAGTTAACCAATATCTCTGCTGCCTGAGAAAGGTTTTAAATTCTATACAAAAAAGGATGAGATTTTATCATAAACCCAGCACCTTACCAGTACCACTAAACATTGTTCTTTAATCCTTTGGGCAACATCTAGGATCAGACATTGAGTGATATAGTTCTTTTATCAGATCATATTATGGCAATTTGTGAACATTTAAAAATAAAAAAATGTGGAATTAATCAAACATTAGTTCTGTTAATGGCGCAATGCTGTTCTTTGAGTTTTGTTTTTTTTGTTTATTATTACATCAGTTTCATGTTAAATAAATTTCCTACTGATACCATATAAAAAAAAGAATGTTATTTACTAAACCATTAACTACAAAATATTTTTTAATTAGCTTAATTCCGTAGTGAATTAAAACTATGTGCTTAATGAATTTAAACCAGGCCTGGCCGACCCAAATAGCTTCAGTGACCATTTTAATAGTAAGTCAACATTTTATACAGGAAATAAACATTGAATAAATGCTGTTCAGAATTATTATTTTCATTGTTGATGTGCTGAATAAAAAAACAACCAAATAAATAAAACTTGAATTATTTTAAAAATCTTTTCTCTGATATAAATTTTTACACTATTTCTATGGTGGTTTTTTTTTTTTTTGCACATCTGATCAAATTGAGATATAAATCTATATAAAAAAATAAAGATTAATTCTATAATTTAAATTTGTATTCATAAAAAGAATGAAAAGAAGAGTGAAGAGAAGGAAAAATAAAAAGGTTATTTGCGATACATCTGGCGGTTGCAAAATTTAACTTTCTATGCCTTGTATGCGGTTAGGCCAGATCTGCGTTGGAACATTTCTAATTTACAACTTACCTGATAGAAAATTGACAAATGAAATGCTATTTAACTATCATTTCATAATTGATGATTAGTAATCTTTATTTGAAAATAGTTTCTGTCTGGTATTCATGATGTGTTAGGGCTTTAATCTATGCTACCTGTAGGTTAATAAAATGATACAACTTAAATTTTTCAATAGTGACATTTCGTTCTTTGGAAGATACTCTCATTAAAAAGCAACCTAGTTGATGACTTTTATAAAAAGTGTTAGACTTGCTATGGTATTCTTAGTTCGTTAAGTACTTGAATGTATTTAGGAAATATACGTACAAGTTTTGTCTATGATTTATGTGTAGACCGAATTAGGTTTTTGTATTCATTATTTAATCAATTTTTGTTGTATCTTTGCCCAGACCTGATGAGCGCAAGCGAGAAGAAGCCAGGATTGCTCGGGCCAATCAGCTAAAACCACTAGCTGAACCTGAAACTCCTCAGGTGGTACAGGGAGATAATACTTTCAGTCGGGTTGATGTGAGTAGCCCTCGTGTCGGTTCAATAATTCAATAGTGCTGTGTTATGGGGGATAAGCTTTCTACCAAATTAAAACCCTTGAAAATTATTCAGATACACTGGGAGGGAAGAATTTCCAGCTGGCTTTAGCTATCAGAGGCAAGATGAGCAGACATGGTGTTAGCCTGTGGTATTTCAGTGGTATGTTATTGACCCTCCATAGGTTTCAGTAAAGAGTTCTGAATATTTCATACACTCTTGTCTCAGAGCGGCCAAAACTATTTCTCACAAATAATAAATGGATCAAGTTTAGTGTGGACTTAATTTATTGGTTATTGTTAAGAACTTGTCAAGACTGAGAGGTATGACACCATTTTTTGTGTCTGTGAAATCATTAAGTAAGGTTCAAACTGTTAATTGCTCAACTGGAATGGGATAATCTTCCCTGAGGGCAGTGGTTCTCAACCTTCCTAATGCTGCGACCCTTTAGTACAGTACCCCATGTAGTGGCGACCTCCAAACACAAAATTATTTTTGTCGCTACTTCATAACCGTAGAGCATATGTGTTTTCCGATGCTTTTAGGCGATCCCTGGAAAAGGGTCAATCGACCCCCAAAGGGGTCACAACCCGCAGGTTGAGAACCGCTGCCTTAGGGTGATAAAGAGCAGGAAGGGATTTTTTTTTCTTCATTTTTACCCCTTTTTTTAAATTTTTTTTTTTACCTCTTTATGTTGAGGGCCTACGATTAATTTATTGATCATTCTAGCTCCTAGGTTTGAATTCAGAGTTTGCCTTCTCTTAGTTGAATAGCCGTCCAAGACTAACAAGTCCCATCCCATCCATTTAACATGTAAGGTCAAGCAGAAAAATATCCTTAAACAGTAACAAATTCACATATTGTTAAAATTGAACTGCTACCCATATACATTCCTTTATTATCATTGTAGATCTATTTTCACCTATTATTTCAATCAACGGCGAGAGCGCCTAGACAGACAATAAGCCCGGCTTTAAGGTTTGCTTAGAGCTGACAACCGTGAAGTGCTCCTAGATGTGTAGTAATTACACATGTATCACCGTGACACTGAGCACAAGGCCGCCATGTTCTTTGGCCTTGATTACTGATACGGTAGACGATAGGGTGAGTTATTAGTCTACTAAGTGACGTAACTCTACGTGGGGCTATGCAAAGGTGTTATTGTCTCGTAGCTGCAGCAGAAGTCTCCGAAAGCGAGTAGACCAAGTAATTGTCTTTCCGCTCTCTTATAACCACGAAAGGTCATAGCCGCGGCATTTTGAAGCCGACTCGACTAATCACCTTCTCTTGTGTGGCCGTGCGCTCACCTTATTATTTTCCCGATGCCAGACAAAGGTACAACGTTGAGCGAAGTAGACACGACTTGATGCCAATGTTTATTTATTATTTTTTTTTTTAAAATTGTTATATTATCATTTTGTTGGAAAAGTACACCGCAGAAGTGGAAACAGTATAAACACAAAATTGGTCTACCAATTGAATCCCTAGCTTACGTTGTAGTACTATTTGTCAATGCACGCGCAAGCCCATTAATCCACGGAGCTTGTGACTGCAACTGTGGACGCCGTCGTGTCTGGATGTATGTGAACACTCCGCGTATGGGGTGGCGATTAACAGCCCCCGCCCCCAACACCTAGTGCCGGTTTGAATGTTATGGCTCCCACCCCCGCCATCAACATCCATTCAACAGGGTGCCAATTGGCTGACCTGCACGTACATGAGGTGCCAGGGCCCCGCTCTGATCAACTGGAGGCAGGCGCTCTTTAAAAAAAACAACAACAAAAAAAGAACAACACCGTTTTGACGGTTCGTGTATTATTTAAAGCGCGGCAAACATTTTTGGATGTTTTATGACTAAACGCGATTAAAAACACATGGGCCGATTAGGAAATATCTACATGAAGTATGTTGTGGTTTGACTGGATTGAGCTTTATTTAGTCTGGATACACATTTAACATAGACTGTAGGTTAACCAGTACCGGCTTAAGGTACCGGCAACTCTGGTGGTTTCCACCGGGGCGTCGCGTGCTCAGGGCGCCATCAGTGATATTCCAAAATAGAAAAAAAAAAAAAAGAATTGCACGCAGGCGGAATGGAAGAAAAAGGGGAAGTTCACTAAAAGTATCTGTTGATCTAAAGGCTAGGGGAAAAAATGTCATCGCTAGGCTAATTGTTCACATTGTCCAAATACAAGTTAAGAAAAACAATATTATTATTCATTGTTTGTTTTAAAAAAAAACAACACCCTAGGTAATAGACTATAATAATGACCTGACCCCTATTGTTTTCCTTGCACAAATTTTTATGATTACAGTTAAAAGGGGCGCCAAAGTAAAGCTTCCCCGGGGCGCCAGAAACGGTAGGACCGGCCCTGACGTTGACCTAACATTTCAGTCGTTCCCTCCTCGTGGGCGGGGTTTTTAGTACACACATTATGGCTGGATAGCCTTATTAGCAAATCATTGAATTTTCAAATTTCCAATTCAGTGTATAGAGTGGAAAGGGGGGGGGGGTGGCTTATGAACAGAATAAACCTACCACAAAAAGGGGGGGGGGGGAGAGATTCAAAGAACACAATAATCCCGATTGTATATAATCGTAATACGTTTATTATTCTGTAATTGTTAGGGTAATGAATGTGTAGTCTGGAGTGGCTAAGAAATGTAGTCCTCTCACTTGGTCAGTCAACATCCGCTTTTGAAACGGCCAACAACAGCGACAGTTCCAATGGTCTAGAAATTCTGCTCTCTTGCTTTCCAAGAGAGGAATGTGGTCATCAGTACTGCCTTTGATGTTTTACCATGCATTTGAATTTATGGGGAAAAACATGTCCTGCTAATGAATGTCCCTTTTTGGGGAGGGGATGTTTAAAAAAAGAAATAAAAAGTGGGTGGGGGGGGGGGGAGATTGAATGGAAATCCAATTTTGTGTTAGGGAAAAAAGTTCCAAAACAGTTTGATACAGCTGACA
>CAXITT010000395.1:126330-160994 GCA_964033795.1 Lymnaea stagnalis | reverse complement strand
TTTTTTTTTATTTTTTTTCTTTTTCCCCCCCCCCCTTTTTTTTTTTCTCCTTCTTTTCTTCTCTTCACCTTTGCCCCTTCCCATCATTATCACTTAGCTTTTTAAGGCGATTAGATACAATGGAACGGCAGCTCGCCTGACTGTCATTGATCCTGGTTCATTTTGTTTATGTAAACGAGGTGGACAAAAAAAAAATTAAAAAAAAAACCCACACAATTTTTATGTTTGTCAATTAGTGCATGGTAACATATCATATGGTAGATTGTAGAACAATGCCAAGATCTTTTTATTTTTATACCGTTTTTTCTGTTGTTTTGTTTGCTGACGAAGGCTTTCTGCCGAAACGTTCGTTGTTTTGTTGCGTTGCTTTTTTCAGGTTTAACCCTACTCTGTTTTATTCATTCTACTTTCTTCTTTTTTTTTGTGTTGTTTCTTGGTAATATTGATAGTATCAAGTGGTAGCTTCATGTCATGTTTAGTATTATTAATGTCTGTTTCTTGCCACCTAAGGAAGTCTCTGAAGGGAAGGAATTGCTTGGGTATAGTATATTTGCAGAGGATTCTTTGACAGAATGCATACATCAATTGAAAACTAATAAACGGGGGGGGGGGGTGTTATTTTTCATTAAAGATAAAATAAAATGACCAATGGCGCTCATTTAGGATATGATTTGGTTAAGTGATCAGTATAGGATTTGGTTAAGTGATCAGTATAAGATTTGGTTAAGTGATCAGTATAAGATTTGGTTAAGTGATCAGTATAAGATTTGGTTAAGTGATCAGTATAAGATTTGGTTAAGTGATCAGTATAAGATTTGGTTAAGTGATCAGTATATGGCATAGGATTCCTATTGATAAACTTGTACCCCCCCGGCCACATCAAGCCCGACGATTGGTTGAAATCGGCACATTTAATCTTATTCTTAATTCACAAGCTCTTAAAAAAATTAAAAAAAAAAGAGAGAGGGGGGACCAAAAAAAAAAGAGGTTTGGTGGGAGGGAGAAGTTCAAATCTAGAGAATAGACCATCTCTCTATAGTACATCTCTCTATAGTACATCTCTCAATAGTACATCTCTCAATAGACCATCTCTCAATAGACCATCTCTCAATAGACCATCTCTCAATAGTACATCTCTCAATAGTACATCTCTCAATAGACCATCTCTCAATAAAACAACATAACACACAACTGTTGCTAGTCAGCAGTTCTCCATATAGCCCACCCTGTGTCAGGATTGGATTATTTTTCTTTTGCCCCCCCCCCTTTTTTTTTTCTCCTTCTTTTCTTCTCTTCACCTTTGCCCCTTCCCATCATTATCACTTAGCTTTTTAAGGCGATTAGATACAATGGAACGGNAGTATAAGATTTGGTTAAGTGATCAGTATAAGATTTGGTTAAGTGATCAGTATAAGATTTGGTTAAGTGATCAGTATAAGATTTGGTTAAGTGATCAGTATAAGATTTGGTTAAGTGATCAGTATAAGATTTGGTTAAGTGATCAGTATAAGATTTGGTTAAGTGATCAGTATAAGATTTGGTTAAGTGATCAGTATAAGATTTGGTTAAGTGATCAGTATAAGATTTGGTTAAGTGATCAGTATAAGATTTGGTTAAGTGATCAGTATAAGATTTGGTTAAGTGATCAGTATAAGATTTGGTTAAGTGATCAGTATAAGATTTGGTTAAGTGATCAGTATAAGATTTGGTTAAGTGATCAGTATAAGATTTGGTTAAGTGATCAGTATAAGATTTGGTTAAGTGATCAGTATAAGATTTGGTTAAGTGATCAGTATAAGATTTGGTTAAGTGATCAGTATAAGATTTGGTTAAGTGATCAGTATAAGATTTGGTTAAGTGATCAGTATAAGATTTGGTTAAGTGATCAGTATAAGATTTGGTTAAGTGATCAGTATAAGATTTGGTTAAGTGATCAGTATAAGATTTGGTTAAGTGATCAGTATAAGATTTGGTTAAGTGATCAGTATAAGATTTGGTTAAGTGATCAGTATAAGATTTGGTTAAGTGATCAGTATAAGATTTGGTTAAGTGATCAGTATAAGATTTGGTTAAGTGATCAGTATAAGATTTGGTTAAGTGATCAGTATAAGATTTGGTTAAGTGATCAGTATAAGATTTGGTTAAGTGATCAGTATAAGATTTGGTTAAGTGATCAGTATAAGATTTGGTTAAGTGATCAGTATAAGATTTGGTTAAGTGATCAGTATAAGATTTGGTTAAGTGATCAGTATAAGATTTGGTTAAGTGATCAGTATAAGATTTGGTTAAGTGATCAGTATAAGATTTGGTTAAGTGATCAGTATAAGATTTGGTTAAGTGATCAGTATAAGATTTGGTTAAGTGATCAGTATAAGATTTGGTTAAGTGATCAGTATAAGATTTGGTTAAGTGATCAGTATAAGATTTGGTTAAGTGATCAGTATAGGATTTGGTTAAGTGATCAGTATAAGATTTGGTTAAGTGATCAGTATAAGATTTGGTTAAGTGATCAGTATAAGATTTGGTTAAGTGATCAGTATAAGATTTGGTTAAGTGATCAGTATAAGATTTGGTTAAGTGATCAGTATAGGATTTGGTTAAGTGATCAGTATAAGATTTGGTTAAGTGATCGGTATAGGATTTGGTTAAGTGATCAGTATAGGATTTGGTTAAGTGATCAGTATAAGATTTGGTTAAGTGATCAGTATAAGATTTGGTTAAGTGATCAGTATAAGATTTGGTTAAGTGATCGGTATAGGATTTGGTTAAGTGATCAGTATAGGATTTGGTTAAGTGATCAGTATAGGATTTGGTTAAGTGATCAGTATAGGATTTGGTTAAGTGATCAGTATAGGATGACTGTGAAATGGACAGACAGTGCACAGAGTCAGAATATATTTCACCAATATGTATCAAAATCAAAGTAGGTCACCGTGTAATTAAGTGCTATCTTCCCATCTCTTCACTTTTAAGTAGGTCATCGTGTCACTAACTGCTATCTTCCCATCTCTTTACTGAAAATAAGGTCGACGTGTAACCAAGTGCGTTGCATCCATCTCTTCATTTTTAAGTAGGTCGCCGCGTAACTTAAGTGCTATCTTCCCATCTCTTCACTGTTCTCTGCCGTGATCAATGTATCAGGAATACGCGATGCTATACCAGTGATGGGATCATATTATTGATATTGAGACATTCCATCAATAGGATAGGTTGCTGTCAAAACAATGGATATTTCCTTATCTGCTCCGACTTTCTTTTATTTTTCTTAAATTATCTCACTATCTCACTATCTGACTGATTTCACTTCTTGGACTTATAAGATAAGGTACTTTATTGATCCAAATAAATGGATTTTTTTTTTTTTTTTCGATTTCATTGTACATATTCATTTTCAGCACATAATTAAATACATAGTTTAAACCAAGACAACATTTTACGACTGTAACAGTTTAAACACGAAATATTTCAATTATTTCTCAGGGGTAGAAGTCAGCCATAAAAGAAAGCTTTAATGAGAATAATGACTCAATTGGTGATTATTTAGATTAGGTAATCGCTGTGGGAGCACGCTGGTAAATTCGCACAGGCTGTGGAATAAAATACTTTTTATGGAATGTCTATATATCATATACTGTTTGATTAGACCACAGTTTGGCACAATTGTTAGAGGCATATAGTTTTGAGAGTAGGCAGAATAAATAAAGCTTGTCATCAACTTACAAAACATTTTTTTTCTCCAAAATATTGTGTGGATCCCATTGACACCTGTATGCAACTGTCATGTCAGAACTCCAACTGTCATGCCAGAACTCCAACTGTCATGCCAGAACTCCAACTGTCATCCCAGAACTCCAACTGTCATGCCAGAACTCCAACTGTCATGCCAGAACTCCAACTGTCATGCCAGAACTCCAACTGTCATCCCAGAACTCCAACTGTTATGCCAGAACTCCAACTGCCATGCCAGAACTCCAACTGTCATGCCAGAACTCCAACTGCCATGCCAGAACTCCAACTGTCATGCCAGAACTCCAACTGTCATGCCAGAGCTCCAACTGTCATGCCAGAACTCCAACTGTCATGCCAGAACTCCAATTGCCATGCCAGAACTCCAACTGTCATGCCAGAACTCCAACTGTCATGCCAGAACTTTTTTAAATTTTTTCAAAGCATCTTTAAACGTTTGGAATATAAAAATGTACATCGGCAGAGGGCCGTAAAGCACAGGGGTTAAGAAGGTGCCGCCACTTGCCGATCTATCACGGCGATCTAGCAATGCGCTAATTCTCTCACCGGCGCTCTTCAGGGTGACCAATGGTTAGCTCGGCATTAAGGTTGGCCGGTATTGACAGGTTAAGTTTGATTGGTTGCACTGCATGCCCCACGCCTGCCTAAAAATGTTTTCAGCTGAATAATGATGGTTTTTTGTAGAGTGGGTTGGGGGGGTGGGGGTGGTCATGTTCTTCGTTTCAAGCCTGCCTGTGTGTGCGTGTGAGGGGGTGGGGATTAGTTGGCATATTAGACATTGTCGAACGTTGTGGAATTGACTTAAAGAAGATATCAGTCGTCCAGGAGGAAAGCGTTGGTGAGAAGCATACGAAAAATCCGGCTTTCAATTGGCTCGTTAAGTTGAATACAGCTCTGTACGTTTGTCCGCAGTGCGTTGTTGTGGCATTGTAAACTATTTCATTTCCAATGAAGCGCCGAGTCAGATGTTGAGCTCGTTTGGGACAGCGTACTTGGAATGGCAGCAAGACACTGCTCACTCAAAAAAAACAACAGAAAAAAAAAATTGCTTGGTTAGAATTTCGCATTTCTCAGCGGTTTAGAAGTCGACACATTTTAACAACTTACCCTATTCTTGTCTTTAAGATTAAAACACACGTGATTGAATCTTCAGGCCTTAACAGTTAAAATGTCAGAAACTGGAACTCGTACAAGTGGCCTGTGACTAAAAAGTGCTTTGCCTTACTTAAGCTATGCATCCGCCAACACGTTTTTGGTGGTTGTTTTTCTTCCGTGTGTGCCTTTTTTTCCCACGCGTATTTCTACATATTTGGTTTGAATTGAGTTGCTCAACACTAGTCTGCTCCAGCACACCCCCCGTCCCCGGGGGCCGGTGGGGGGTAGGGGTGGGGTTAAAATGACTTGAGTTCGCTGTATGCAAATCTCGTGCCCCATGGAAGAGTTGGTTAACGTTTGTATTTTTTTTTTTTTTTTTTTAGGTTGTCAGCCGATTGTGAAGGATGGGGCCTTATTTCCATTCCCTGTTGCCGACTTTAAAGAGGAAGATCTGTCTCAGAAAGAAGACAGGGCCCAGATCCCTGGAAGATTTGGTTTACGTTTGTATTTTTTTTTTTTTTTTTAGGTTGTCAGCCGATTGTGAAGGATGAGGCCATAATTCCATTCCCGATTGCCGACATTAAAGAGGAAGATCTGTCTCAGAAAGAAGACAAGGCCCAGACATGCTCACCGCCCACGAGCCAAACGGTGAAAGATGAAGAGAAAATGAACCACCCCGTGCGGGAGAAAGCAGAAGAGAAGTTGAAGCAAGAGTCGTCGGCGGCGTCTCCGTTGAAACGAAGTCCCGTTGATGAGAAGGCGGGTGTCAGTGAGAGCGTCACCGCCAATCTCCCTTGCTACAACGCAAGGAAACCCAGCGTCAAAAGCATGGGCAAAACTATTCCTGATGAAAAGTGAGTCGGGTGTTCTGTGTTTTCATTTCCTCTCACTAGGTCCCACTACTGCTACAACCACTAATCCTACTGCTACTACCACTAATCCTAATGCTACTACCACTACTACTGCTACTTCTATTCAAATCTTGGTTCTTATGAAATACTGCAAACATTGTCGCCCAGTTCGAATCCCCCTCTACCAATGAATGAATGATAGAAATAATTTTAAAAAACCAATGGCAACTGGTAACATCTTACACATTAAATGAAAAAAAAACAACAACATTATATAGGGCAGCGTTCACGGTTCCTTAAATGGTGGGGTCCGCGAGCCTTACATTGCCGGTCATCACGACATGAATATTTATGGACAGATCAAAAAGAAACTATAAGTCATTAATCTGCCACTTTAAAGTTTGGGAAACGCTGATTTAATGCAGCTAGCAGTAAATGATCAGATCCAACACCGAAGACGGCACTGCTCATACTAATACATGACATATCTTGGAAGGTGTGTGCTTCCAAGGAAGTTATCCCACATTTCCAGGAAGGAAATCATGTTTTTTTGGTAGAAAATTCTGCCAATTTCTAATTGAATTGGAAGCATATACCTTGGTCATCCTAATCAGTGATATGCCCAAACTTCCTCATTTTAAATGCGTGCTGAATAATCCTGATGACAACTGAAGTTACATTCTTCATAAACTTGTATATACATTTACAATAATTCATTGCATCATAAAACTGCATTAGTTTAATGGCTTTTAAGAATAGTTCTGCGCCTGTGTATATTTATTGTAGACAAAAGCTTGATTGTCTTCTGAATATATCAAGTATGGTTTATTGGGAAATGTAAGAATCAAGTGGATTACTTGGAATGTGCACGAAGGTTCATTCGGAGTGATTGGCCTTGTCCTTTAACTAAAATTACTTGACAAATATCTGTAAAATTAAACATTACATTGGCGGCATGATGACACTTCACCTACGAGTATCTCAAACATTGCTGTTAAGTCCCCAAGGGCCCGTGAGTTACACTGTTATAGCCAGACCAAGCCATACAAACTGACTGTGCAAGTATTGAAATCTTGTGCTTTCAATCAATTTTAACACCTTTAAAATCTCTATCAAGATCTACCAATCGGAAAATCTACCAATAACTCTTTGGGAACTCTAGGGGTCCCCATGAATAAAACATTAAGCTGAAGCATACTAATTAAAAAGTTTACACAAAATATATGTAAGACAATGAATTTAATAACATTTTTTCTATGGCTTGGTATAAAACACCATTTGCCCCTTTCGTGTAAATTAATTCAAAATGTATGTACCATCCAAGTTGGAGTATGTTTTTCCCCCCAGCGCCATGAGTGGGTTGACCAAATAGGTTAGGCATGTTTGGACACCTGACTACACATGAATGAATTCTCCCTGGCCCCACAGATGCACATCTAGGCCTGGGTTAGCTATCTCGAGGTTGTGCAGTACCGAAAGATGTATTGGTAAACTAGTCACCATGTTTTGATTAGAATATCTGGGCTTTTCATCTGCTAGGCATTAGAGTACATCTAGCTAGAGGAAATCATCTTCTGGTCAATGGGGTATATCTAGCTAGGGGAAATAATCTTCTAGTCAATGGGGTACATCTAGCTAGGGGAAATAATGTTCTAGTCAATGGGGTACATTTAGCTAGGAGAAATAATCTTCTAGTCAATTGGGTACATCTAGCTATGGGAAATAATCTTCTTGTCAATGGGGTAAATCTAGCTAGGCGAAATAATGTTCTAGTCAATGGGGTACATCTAGCTAGGGGAAATAGGCTTCTAGCCATCGGGGTACTTCTAGCTAGGGGAAATAATCTTCTAGTTATTGGGGTACATCTGGCTAGGGGAAATACTCTTCTAGTCAATGGGATACATCTAGCTAGGGGAAATAATCTTCTAGTAAATGGGGTACATCTAGCTAGGGGAAATAATCTTCTAGTAAATGGGGTACATCTAGCTAAGGGAAATAATCTTCTAGTAAATGGGGTACATCTAGCTAGGGGAAATAGGCATCTAGCTAACGGAGGGTACTTCTAGCTAGGGGAAGTAATCTTCTAGTTAATGGGGTACATCTAGCTAGGGGAAATAATCTTCTAGAAAAAGGGGTACATCTAAATAGGGGAAATACTCTTTTAGTCAATGGGGTACATCTAGCTAGAGGAAATCATCTGCTAGGAAAATGAATACA
This sequence comes from Lymnaea stagnalis, assembly GCA_964033795.1. Lineage (NCBI taxonomy): Eukaryota > Metazoa > Mollusca > Gastropoda > Lymnaeidae > Lymnaea > Lymnaea stagnalis. The sequence goes on along the minus strand of CAXITT010000395.1, from coordinate 153,084 downwards.
TTCGACTAGAGAAAATGATACACATAGTGTCGCGAACTCACTGGACCGACACAGCTGTTGTTGGGCATTCGTTGTCTTGTCTTAACTAAGTTCATCACATTTTGATTGATTATTTAATTATTCCGAAATGCGTCGCGTTACTATGAAACGTGATTGACATAGCTTGCCACCAAGGGCTGAAAATGAACACTAGATTGATATTAGCCATATGAAACGTGATTGACATAGCTTGCCACCAAGGGCTGAAAATGAACACTAGATTGATATTAGCCATTACTGTTTTTTACAGTGGCGCGGAATGATTTTAAATGTTCATTGCTCACTTAAATTGTTTTAAAAACGTGAAAACGTCATATTATGAGATTGTACAGGAAATAGTATAACAAGGTATGTGGAAGCTTGCCTCGAAAGACGGGACAATAAGAGAAGAACGTTTCGGCCAAGAGACTTCCCCAGCAGACGGGACAAATAAAAACAAGTCAAGAAATAAGTCAAGTTTTAAAAAACTTGAGTGTTCGCCAGTTTTATTCCATTTTCGTACCCTAATCCCTTATTGTTGCCATTCTTCTACTCCTGACACCATATGGTTAGTTCGTTACAATGAGATACAATTAAAATAAGATCTGGCGTAATCATGGAGTTTTAATTATTCCATACAACCTTCATGAATGGAAACGAATTTTTAAATTATAAATTCCCATGGAATTAGGGGGAAAAAACATAATAAAAAGTGGTTAAAAATTATTTTTAAAAAATTTTAATGTAAAAAAAAAAAAATTGATAAAATTTGCAAAAAATGATGAACCTTATTTATTAAAATTTAAAAAATAGTTTTAAATTGCTACTTTGAAAGATGAGAATGTAGTCATATTGTTACGTAAGAAGGTACGGGACACAGTGGTAGAGCATCTGTCTAGACTTTAAGCATGTCTGTTGCTGGTGTTCACTGGGAGTTTCACCACAATACTTGGGTAGAGTCTATCTTAAATGTACGAACCTGCGATGCATATGTGTAGCCAGAAAAAAAGGGGGGGGGCAGTTATGAGAACTCATTCCTGTGTCAGTTTGTTGCTTTGTTGGCATACAAGACCGCAAGAAAGCTCTTTAAGAAAATATTGTTTATTTTCTCTAATGAAGTAAAAATGATAATGACATGAATACAGTGTATCACAACATAAACTGTGATATCATCAAGAGTCCTCTCTGGGTAAGTCACCCGGACTTCAAGGCCGCGCACTGCGGTCACTAAGCACTTGCGGGGGGATGTCCTTGATCTTTGCATTGTTGACATAGTTCCTGCGCATGGCAAACAAACAGCTTAGCCATACATGTTGGTTAGTGAGTCATTTCTGCATGGCATTTAATGCAGTCTGCACCATTGCCCTGACGGTTCCATGCCAACCGTTTTCAACTATTATTACAAAAAGAGACGACGTCGGTGAACGGCTGGGCAAGTCCTGCAACACAAAGAACGCTGCAATCAGACCAATCTCCCAGTCGGCATAGCCTTCATTTGATGAAAGGCTTGCAATCAATACCATTAAATCATGCTTTTTTAGATGGTCTTCTTGGTTTGGTGGGGGGGGGGGGGGGTGTAAAAATATAATTTGTTTTAAAAGTGTGTGTGTGTTAGGTAGGAGGGGTCGGGTAGGGTGTGAAAATGAACACATGTGAAGTGTTTAACTAGATTTGCTTGGTTAACAGCATTGTCGTATTTTGTCCAGCTCTCACAAAATAGGTCATGTATATTATAGTGATTATCTGAAATGATTGGACCGGAGTCAACGTTTTGCTCTCCGGTCGATATTTAATACAACGACCGTGTAGTTTAGACTGAGTCGCACGGTTTTTATGGTCAACATCTACTGCTAATGGAAAATAGGTAATTACCAGAATTAACATTTTTTTTAAATAGGTACATACATTTTTTACGATCCTATTTTAATTAAAACTTTAATTGGAATGTTTCTAGACATTTTTACCTCACAACCAACGAAATGCTGATTTAGAAGAGCAAAAAAAAAATATTGACTAAATTTGACGTCATGACGGACAACTATCTGGGATACACATATAACCACTTGAAATCACTGTCGACAGTTGTTAGTGACTTATTTCAAATTAATTTTTTTTTTTTTTTTTTTTTTTTTTTTTTTATTTTTTTTTTTTTTTTTTTTTTTTTTTAGTTTTGTTTCGTTACTTATTATAAGCCGTTTCGCTAAAGCAAAGAGTCTCATTTTTTAATATTTATTTGATATTCTTTTCCCTTATGAATGTAATTTATAAGTCGTCTGCCGGGGCCACACTACACTGTCGAAGTTATTATTTCTCTTTCCCCGGGGGGGGGGAACTTTATTTTTTTTTGCCTCCTCAAACTGGAGGTTATGACGAGGGCCTAGATTTGTCATGACAGGTTCGAAACCACCGTTACGATAACGCTGAGTTCCCGGTATCGTGTAGAGCTGCAAGCCCCCTGGTTGCGGTGTATGGTGGTAGAACCTGCGCGCACGCCCTCTCGCCACCTCTCCTCTCAGCCGTCCACCGCTCCACAAACGCCAACCAAAACATGAACGCGTCCAGCCCCCGCTCCCCTCGGTCTCTTTCTTTCTTCCTTCCTCCCCCCCCCCCCCCCCCTGTATGGTGGTAGAACCTGCGCGCACGCCCTCTCGCCACCTCTCCTCTCAGCCGTCCACCGCTCCACAAACGCCAACCAAAACATGAACGCGTCCAGCCCCCGCCCCCCTCGGTCCCCTTCTTTCTTGCTTCCTCCCCCCCCCCCCCCACTTCTATGTTATTAGCCAATTCGGTGCGCTACCGTCATTTTTCTAAACGCCAAGTTAAGTACTTGTAATACGTGATGTTTTGGAGGCTTGAAATATTGTGCACCGGACATTCATTGGAGGCCAAGTGAACCTTTATTTTGTTTTGGACTAGTGGTTTTCGTGTGGATAAACAACAACAACAGCAGCAGCAGCAGCAGCAGCTGCTTGTGGCTGTTGGATTATTGTTCTTGGTCAAACCTTGTTGACGTCATCGTTGGTCAAGCTGTGTTGACATCGTCCGTCGTCCAAAATTTATTGGATATAATATGGGCTTGATGAACGTGTAGTCAGCCCACTTCCTTATGTTGGATTCATATTTCCAAGGAGCTATGTTATTTCCCCACGCCCTTCTAGGACCTGATGGTAGTTTTACTGTATGATTTGTGATGACCAGATGTCGTATGTCAGTGTTTACGAGTCTGTATTAGTTTGGCACGGTACATTTGTATTTTAGGATAGTGCCACACAGAGACCGCGTTAATTACACAACACTGTAAAGCCGATTGCTCATCTGTTATTGTTCTTTTTGTTGGGAGTGTAGCTCATGTTCTGTTTAACTAGGTATTGACACCAAGTGTTTTAAGCAGGGGTTACACTATTTTAACCAGCAGGCACTTACGCAATGACACCGTGACAGTGTTTGAATACAAGATGCGCATAACACAATAATGGACCCCAAAGGTCAATAAGATGACCCTAAAGGTCAATAAGATGATCCTAAAGGTCAATAAGATGACCTTTAAGGTCAATAAGATGACGCTAAAGGTCAATAAGATGACCTTTAAGGTCAATAAGATGACGCTAAAGGTCAATAAGATGACCCTAAAGGTCAATAAGATGACCCTTAAGGTCAATAAGATGACCCTTAAGGTCAATAAAAGTTGTAAATAACTTAAATGATTTCACCCTTTTATACGCAATACTCTTGCCATACAGTTGTTTGGCCAGGCGTTTTTAAGTGCAGGCCAAAAAAAAGAAGCTTATTCAGATCGAGGCTATGACCCACCCATTCAGTTGTGATAATCGACTATTTTGTTACGCTCGACCCGATTACTGTGATGATCCTGTTGACTTGTGTTAATTTTCTTGGAATGGGGGAAGTGATCGTGTATTTTATGATTAGATATGAATTGATTGGAACGCGTCGGTAGTTAACGTGTGATGTGCCCTATCCGTTTATTCTCATGTGAAGTCTATTAGTTTGTCTCTGATGGTGGAACAGTGCGTGAAATGCTTAAGTCGATATAGCTCTTTGTGTGCTACTATGGTCAACCAAGACACAGGAAGAATCGACCACAATGCCCACTGAGCACTAATACATTTTACAAACTAGTTTTGTATATGTGATCTATAAAATAACCACTGGTGTGGATTCACCCAAGTTTTTCCTGCCGTTCATTGACGTCGGTTTTAACAACCCCCCCCCCCCCCCGGACACAGAAAGTTCAGATCTCTTCATGCCTCAGAGCATACACATAACCTAGTGCCAAAGTGAACACGCGCGCCGTGATGTCTCCTACCCGTCACCCCCGACCCCCCCCCCTTTTTGTGTTTTGTTTTGTTTGTTGGCATTTTTCTTTATTGCACCGTGTTTATTATTGCAGCCATCTGCTGTAATTGGCTTCTATGGGCTTGTAAAGTTATCTTGGCGAGGTGAAGAGATAAGAGTAGGGTTTTCCTTGTGACTCGCGGCCTGTGCTTAATATTCACGTCACGGTGGAGCTGTAGGCCATTTTGTATTTGTGTCGCTGGTGTCCAAGTCGGTGGACATCCTCAGCCACACGTCCAGCTCGTGTTGATTGCAATATTTCCTATACTAATCTTCCCCACGCCCATAACTGAGCCTTCCAACAATCGGCTTTTGATATTCAACACCGCCTCTATTTACTGCGCCTTTCCATTTTTTTTTTAAATGGCTACAAATTGGCGCCACCGTCCGTGTGGCTAAAAGCCAGTTAAAATACGATGGCATAGTTCAATCCGAAAGAAAGGGGTATTTACAGCTCATGATAGTAATCTTGCATCCGCCCAAGGGTAAACAGGAAAGTAGCCAAATCTGATTTTATATATATATAATATATATATATATATATATATATATATATATATATATATATATATATATATATATATATATTTAATATGTATATATTTCTCGGTTGGACATTATTCTTTCAAGGGTTGTTACAGAAATAGGGATTGATAATTAAATATAATAACGTTCTTGGCAGGATTAAAATCGTCTAAAAATTTAGCCCAGGGAAAAAAAAAGGAAATCATTGAACTACATTTGTTTCGGATTCGGTAGATCAGATCCGCCCCGAGTTTATTTCAACACGCCGTTCTCTCTTGGTTGCCAACGGGATAAGCATAACACACACATTGCTACACACGCATAACTTTGGTCTCGCTAACTACATGTACCTCATTTATTGTTATTGTTGTTATTAAGGAGGTTTTATATAGCGCAGTACTCCATTCCAGGGCTAGGCTCACTGCGCTTCCCATAAAAATTAGCAATTACAGAAAATTATACATTCACAAAAGGTCACACATCTGGTGGTCCAATTGGAATGAATAGGAAGGGGGGAAAAAAGCAAGATTAAAAAAAAAATAATTCCTAACACCTGGTATGTAAATGACAAATGAAATGGCTTTGTTGAATTTACGTAGGCTATTCAAGTTGATTAGATTCCATGGCTTTAGAGGTAAATGATCTTGTTCGTGTGTGTGCAGTCTGTGCGTGTTGTTCAGTGATTAGAGCCAAGAGACTTTGCCTTAGATGAGATTTGGCAAGAGTGTGGGGACTTGTGTGTATCAGTTCGTGTGGGCACCACTTGTTTGTTTTCATGTCACATGTGCCTAGTCAGCGAACAGATGTATCTAAGCCTGTTACTATTCAACAACGCCCATACCAAGCCACAAACATCCCCCCCCCCTTTCCACCTCCGAAAACCAGCACCCTTTTCATCCTGTATTAGAAACATTTTAGCGTGCCAATCACATGCTCTGTCAATGTGTATATCTTAACTAGAGGAAAGAAAAGAACTATTCTAACAAACTTATCAATTCCAATAGCAATAGGGGCCACACATGTTATAGTGGTAGGTACGTTGTCAATATTTGAAATAAGTCACAATGACACAAACAATAAATAGCCAGTTGCAGTTGTTTTTTTTTTAAATGTCCCTCCACTATATCCACTTGACTTCCATTAAAGCATATCTCATTTAGAATTCAGCTTGTGACCTGGTAGAGCAATGAGGATGGAAGCCACTTTATTTACCAACGCTTCTCTTGGTCTCCATTCAGAAAGGGGTGGGCGTCATTTTCCAATACCCAAAAAAAACAACAAACCAGGCAATATGAAAGCAAGATGCTACGCTATTGGTTTTCCCCTTCTAGTCATGCACGGCCAAGACTCGAGCGTTATTGGTATTTATAATTGTCGTTCCGGTGTCATCCCTGCAGCCGCCAGGAGCTGGTGCTCACCATTGCCAACGTACGCGGAGATGACGTTGTTTGTCCCCTGTATCAATGCGCAGGCTCTCAGTCGGGCAACTGTAGTCAGATGCGACAGAAACTAAACCCTTCTAGAAGGATTGTTCGCGTTGCCGCTGCTGCTGTCTTAACAATCCATCATGGCGTTTGCTGATCATGTTTCGGCTCGTATCCAGTTCTTTGCTAAATATTCGTTCAATCGCAGAGCTCGTTATGTTTACACAATTTGGATAAAATTCACAAGAATCACTTAGTGTGTGTGCTCTGTTTTATTGTGCTTAATTTCATTTAATTTAGTATTTAAAAAAAAAAAAAAAAAAAAAAAAAAAAAAAAAAACCCCATTTAAAAAAAAAAAAAAATAATCGCAGAGCTCGTTATGTTTACATAATTTGGATAAAATTCACAAGAATCACTTAGTGTGTGTGCTCTGTTTTATTGTGTTTAATTTTATTTAATTTAGTATTTAAAAAAAAAAAAAAAAAACAACTATAAAAAAACCTGCATGTCCAAACAGAATAATGCTTATCAAAATACGTCCATGTGTACTAATTTCACATACATGGCGCCTATCAAAATATGCCCATATGATATGTAAGTATTTTCGATGTCTTACTTAAACAATAAATATATAAAAATAATTTGTAAGATTGCAATTGTTACAATGACGAAATCGCGTTGCTCCTTTAAAAAAAAAAAATGAGCTGTTCCAAATATTTCAATTTTAATTTTTTGGAAGTTGATAACATTGTGGTTGTTGAAATTTAAAATGAATTTACTGTAAAACTGCTCTTTTTAGATATCAAAATTCGACGGGAGTCTCGTTTATTGGCTTTGAGACAGAATTGGGTCAAGTTTCGATGGGAATGAGTCATACTCAAAGGATTTCCCAAATGTTAGTGATACGTCATCATGTTATGCGAATCTATTTATAAAGTTGACTATCGTGTCCGCATGGGTAACGATTTGTTGATCGTGCGGGTTGTGTCAACGTATAGATTGTGTTAGTCGGCACCGGGAAATCCTCTGACCTCGTTGGGTGTCTTCCTTCAGCCAATGAATTTTTAACTATGAAATAAAGTGGTGGTCGGATGTTTGGATTTGAGGCGGTGCTTCAGGTAGTGGTCGTGTTGACCTTTTCTCATCGCCGTCTTTGGGCCTTCTGTGTAAGCCAACAGTCTGAGCAACCTCGGTGGCTTCGATAAGACTTACAACTGACGGTTGCACTTAATTTTTTTTAAAATGGTGTTGGCTACCACTGTACGGTTTTACAAAGCAAATCGGTTTTAAGATTAGGTTCGTTAGATGAATAATAATAGGCATCAAAGGACTAAAAAAACAAAAAAAAAATCAACAAAGGGAAACGACAGCAAATCTTGTGGTTTTAACAATAAATAATCACTTGGATTATACTGCAAAGTTAATATACAATTACAACATTAAATATGCATAAATAAAAACTATATTAAATTACAGCACATCAAGTGAAAAAGTATAATACTAGTATGGAAAATCTAGTAAGTATGGTAAGCCTCCTTAAGTCTGCCGGTCACAGTCGACCGTCGTATTTTATATTGAGGGAATCAAACCTCCAGAACAGAAATTAAATCGCCGGAGAATAGTTTCCCTCTATTTAAACCCTTCTGGAAACGTAAACAAGCTTTCACACTCATGGGGGAAAAGGGGGGGGGGATGAGTGGCAGAGTTAATGGTGACGTCAGTAACAAGAAAACAAAAAAGTGTGTTCGTGGGGTAAGGTTGCATTCCATGACTCGAAACCACGCAGGGTGAACCAAACTAGGTCAACACAAAGGCTTTAACAAAATGGACATTTATTATCCACTGATTGTAACAGTTTTCCCGTAATTTGGAGGGGATACCCCCCCCCCCCCACCCTTTTTACTTTTAAATAAAAAAAAAAAAAATTTAAAAAAAACTTAATGGTGAACCAAACTAGGTCAAAACAAAGGTTTTAACAAAATGGACATTTTTTATCCACTGATTGTAACAGTTTTCCCGTAATTTGGAGGGGATACCCCCCCCCCCCAGCCTTTTTACTTTTAAATAAAAAAATAAATAATTTAAAAAAAACTTAACTATATATATATATATATACATATAACATATAACGAAATAAAATAAATCAATCTTTAATTCAGGATAATTATAATGTAAATGTACGAATAGTTTCAACATGTCTCATATTTTACATTTGACTTGTTTGTACAAGTGAGAATACTGTCCTGTTCTGAGTAACACGCTTGCAATCCAGAATGCGAATGTGAACCAGCACGTACATTCTTAAACTCAACTATGAGGCAGCACCGGTTGTGAGAGGTTTATTACAATGACACTTACATATGAGACAGACGTCGAACAAATGTAGCTGATGTGATACTTAGAGATTTTGGAAGCCGTTACCTTACTATTTTTTGAATGCACCCCCCACCCCCTGATTTTTTCCCCGCCTGTCGTAAGAAATAATTCACAGTACGTGGGCTTTTAGTTTTCCCAGTAGCTGTATCAAAAATAGAATTTGGAAAAGTCGAAGTATTGATTTCACCATTCCCAGAATTAGCCTCAAGAATTTCCTCTCATGTCGTGCCAGGCAGTATTGACACTGGGCCACGGGGGAAGGGGCAGGGAGGGTTTGGGGTGGGGGGGAAGCAATACATTTAACAAAAATAAATAAAATGATAAAGTTTTAAATAGGTAGCTGATATAAACATGATTTCTTTAATTTATTTAAAAAAAAATACTTAACAGGGCATTTAATGGATCTGCTGTAGCCTTAAAAATGTTCTCTATTGTTGGGCTCGGTATCAAATCGAATCTGCAATGTGCTCCCGTTACATTGATGATACCCCAATGGCCAATGCAACAATTGTGTCATGCCTTGATTCAGTTTGATAGGTCGTCAGGCCCGGGGAATGAATTTCTATCCTATTTAAAGATCTCCGTTCCGTCTGTTCACGGACGCGATAGCACCAACGCCGGGCGTACCCCTCTGACTTCCCTGATTGTTGTCATACACCCAGTACATCGGAATAGATCGATAGACTCGTGTTGTCATAGGCCGTCCTTTGTTTTGCGTGCCTCAGTCTGGATATGTGAACACATAGGCAACACAGGACTCGCCAAAACATACCTACTTTTACTACGGAATAATCGGGTTTCTGTTTAAAGTTGTAATATATATCATAAGAAAGTATAATACTAATAATACATACTATTAGATCTACTTATTGACCTCCTGCCATTTTCGCGTGTGCCCCGTTTAAACTCGTCAGATGAAATACTTTCTATTGTACTACACCAATTGTATAGGATGAGAATGTCTTTATTCTTAATTGCATTGCACACTTTGCCTACGTTGTAAAGTAAGAATAGAAGAAGAAAAAAATAGGGGGGGGGGGAGCAACATGCTCTTGTGTTGCGCGTTCTTGGTCTGATTGTTTAGGCCAGATAACATGCGTAGGCCGTGTGTAGCAGAGTGTGTCATTGTGTAGTAATTGAATCTGTGTTAGACGCACTTGTACTTCCCGTCCTCTATGCTAGTCAATCGTTCTTGCGATTTCAGGATTGCCATTGATCTTAGACTTCACACGGCTTATTCATTATCCACTGTCACGTTGTGAACTTGTAATATGAGCTTATAATACAAACAAAAATATACAAAAAAATTTAACATTCCACCAGGAATATTAATTCCTCTTCTGAGATTCTTCTAATCTCCTTGGAATGACTAAACATCTAAATCTGATTTCCTAACGACTCTTGGATATCTTTTTATAATACTTTGAGTACGGCTGGGCGATAGCAACATTCTTGTGCCGAAGACGTTCCGAAAATGTGAAAGCGTTTATCGTGCGGAGTTCGCTGTACGCTTTCGTGGTTCTACAGGAAAGCCAGGCTTTGCTGTTGTGTGGTGGTGCACTATTTCTGTTGGATTAAGCTGAAGATGGGTCCAAGCTAATCCCGCCTGCGGGATCCCTTCTCCGCTGCTTGGATTTGCTTGAAGGAAGACGACGACGGTATCCGCATCGAGACCCGGGATAGAGTATGACATAGCGACAACAGTGCACCGTGCTCGGGAGACAGCCCTAAAGGATTACTGGATTACTGCATACCTTGGATTACTTATAGGCGGGGTGGGACATGAGCAGCTACCTGTACCATCATCTTAATGGTGGGGGTGGTTTCGGTGGCAACACGCCAAATCCGATGGTGGGTAACGCCCTTGACGAGCTGATGTGTGGCAAGACGGACGGCAACCTGTCATCCAGCTCGTCCAATGTCTCACCTGACAGTATGTATTTCAGGTATGCATCTGTCTGGATAGGTTTAATTTAGTACCCAAAAAATTGCAATTGTTTGAGTAGACCTTCATCTTTGATTAAAGAATGCAGAATTGAGAAGACCTTCATCTGTGATACTGAATGCAGAGGTTGTCATAGTTATTTTATCACACCTAGATTAAAATATTAACCAAAGAAAACAAAAAGAAAACAGCAACACAAAGTTATTTCCTAACTTAAAAGTATTCAGAGCGTGATAAGCGTCAAATCCTGACTGTGCACTTGAATCTTTATTAGGTTTGTAGCGTTTCAAATAGAAGTTACCCACTGTACCACTACCAATAACTCCATACACACAGGCACACCAAAGATCTCTTTGTCTTTCTGGCAATGTTGCGCCATTCTCATTTTGTAAAAAAAGCAACAACAACTCCACACAGCACGGTCTCTTTGATAAGCCATTGTTGAATACAGTGGATCTCAACCTTCCTAATGCCGCGGCCCATTAATACAGTTCCTCATGTTGTGAAGTTGTGACCCCCAACCATTTAATTATTTGCGTTTCTGCTTAAAAAAATTTTTGTTTTCCGATGGACTCAGGCGACACCTTTGTAAGGGGTCGTTCCACAACCCCCCCCCCCTTTTTTTTTTTCTTCTTCTTTCTAGGGGTCGCGACACACAGGTTGACAAAACGCTGCTATAATGATACACCCGTTGCTGCGAGGCCAGGCGATTCAGTCGTGGTAACAGGACGTTTTCAGAGAAAATCTTAAAAGACAATGATGAATGGTAGGAAATGAGTAAAACAGAGTAAGATCAAACCTTAAACAAAAAAAAAAAACAACAAAAAAACCCACCCACCAGCGTACGCCAGTGTCTAAGTTGACTTGGTTCATGGCAGACAACTGTCGTCAAGCCACTTGTGCTACTAATAATAGTACTATGAGAACGATTGCTGCCTTTCATGTTGCTCGCTCACCGGGAGTTGTAGTTTGGTTGCAATGGGTAATCATTGCCACGGTTGCTGTTTTGTGTCGCCACACTGTGGACTGCTCCATTCTACAAATCACATGACTGAATTTTATCAACGGCTTAGTCCCTGTCGGCCGTGTCCTGGCTTGGAGGGCCCAACTTACTGGACATCCTCTTGTTCAAAAGAAATGATAGGGTGGACTGTACAAAGAAACAGCAACATGCTAACCAGTAATTTGTTGAAGACAAACAGCATAGACACTGTTGCAGTAATTGAAAGAAGAAAAAACAAACAGCATAGACACTGTTGAAGTAATTGAAAGAAGAAAAAACAAACAGCATAGACACTGTTGCAGTAATTGAAAGAAGAAAAAACAAACAGCATAGACACTGTTGCAGTAATTGAAAGAAGAAAAAACAAACAGCATAGACACTGTTGCAGTAATTGAAAGAAGAAAAAACAAACAGCATAGACACTGTTGCAGTAATTGAAAGAAGAAAAAACAAACAGCATAGACACTGTTGCAGTAATTGAAAGAAGAAAAAACAAACAGCATAGACACTGTTGCAGTAATTGAAAGAAGAAAAAACAAACAGCATAGACACTGTTGCAGTAATTGAAAGAAGAAAAAACAAACAGCATAGACACTGTTGCAGTAATTGAAAGAAGAAAAAACAAACAGCATAGACACTGTTGCAGTAATTGAAAGAAGAAAAAACAAAAAAGTATTATTACTATTATTTATATATATTTTTTACTATTAATTTTAATTGAAATGCTTAAAAATTAAGTAATTTGTAATAGATTTGTAAAAATGGCATAGGTTACTGGAAGCCTACGGTCTTATCTGTCTAATTCGATTGTTAATAGATGTCCTACACCCACTGAACTCCCAGTATAGAACTTTAGGCTGAAGAGACGCTAAGAGGTGGGGGGAGGGGGGAATGGGGATGACGGGATTGAGACTGATGGACTGATAAGATCCAAAAATGGATCTCGTCACGTCTCCCCCACCTGCTTACACCTGGGCCACTCGCGGTGTTTGCTCACAGGCGTTGTGCGCTCTACCGAGCCCTGGAAGCTGGTCTACAAAGTGCATTTAATCAACACACTGAGAAATACATTGGCTATTGGGGGGAAGGGGGTGAAGTAGGTTGGGGGAGGGGGGGCTGGGAAGATAACTTATGTTAGCGTCGTTTTGCCTTTGTATAGTTGGTTTTCTATATCTGACTGGTCAGAGTAATCCTTCCGTCTGACAAACGACTCATGACATAAGTTGTGTTGTTTCTTACGGTTGTTGACTGATGTGCACACATAGACTTACAAACACACGCAGGGAGAATTATGTACCAAATAGATTAGTGGGTGTGATGGTGGTCGGCAGAGGGAAGGGTGGAACAGCTACCCACTCCCGGAGTTCTTTTCTGTAAAGTTGAGTCTAATACGAGTACGTGTGTGGGCAGGGGTTGGTGGTGTTACCGCTAGCGATTTGGAAAAGAGACGGCCGCGTTTCAACCGAGTTTTGAGTTCAGCATTCCGAATGGCGGTGAAAAGAAATGCAGCAGACTAAGCCGTCCTTAGCCCACAAAATGTTTTCAAAGAGACAGTTTGACAATAGCTGCGCCCCCCCCCTCCTCCCTCCCCCCAAAGGTCACTCTGTTGCCTTGACGTAAGGTAAACCATCCTCCATTATTAGCTGTGTACTGGGAAGTGTGGTAGTGCTAGTCTTCATGGTAGTTTCTCCCAAGTATTTGTTGGCCTGATGTGCCAGTTAGTAGCTATTTGTTCCACCGTTATCGTAATTCGTCTTGTTGACGGAGAGAAAGGCCTTGGAAATCAAATACATCTGGGCATATATCTTGAAAAATTCAATACTTTCCACCCCTCAACTTTTTTTTTTTTTTTTTTTTTTTTAGCCTAAAAAAAAATCTTAAAAATAATATTATTAAAAATATTTCATCTGGATTCAGGTGACATCTTGACTTAATTCCACTGACCAGGCAACCCTGCTGATGAAATACTTAGAGCGGTGCGACTGCTCATGATGATGATAATAAAAACTAGACTTAAAAAGCTAAATTAAAAAAAATAGATTAAAAAAAAAAACTAGCCGCAAAAATAAGTCCTGCCATGTAAAACCAGTCAAGGGAATCATGTCCTGTTCGTTATGGCCTGGCCTGCACAAACTCAACAGTTTAATCGTCCTCGTGTAAACTCTCCTCTACTGTCCCCTGGTAACCTTGAGCCGTGCAGCTTTGACATCTAGCACATGACATGAACAGACTCGGGCTTGTGTAGGGATGGTCGTGCAAAACCTATCGACGTTGTCAAAACACCACCACCAACACCACCACCAGTATTACCAACACCATTCCACCAACACCAGGACCAACACCGCCAGCACCACCACTCCACCAACACAACCACCACCACCAGCGGCAGTGCCACCACCACCATCACCACCACCAGCACCATCAACACAACCAACACCAGCAGCACCACCAACACCACTCCACCAGCACCACCACCACAAACACCAGTAGCAGAGCATGGGTTTAACATAATATTAGACATAAAACATATTCAGGCCCGTTCTTAGGCATACGCTCACTGCGCATCCGCGTAGGGCCCCGAACGTTAGGGGCCCCCCCGTGAGGCGCCCTCGATTCCCCGTTTTTTTTTAAACTGGCACTGCAGCCGTCTGTGTCAGTCACTTTACCTTCCTCATCCTGAAATTTATCATTCTGAGTTGAATTCGGAGGCAGGGGAAGGAAAGCAGCAGGGGGGGGGGTGGAGCTTTCGGGGTGGCAGACAGGAAATCAGCAGAATGGAGGTGCCGCAGTGGTGGGTGGTGTTTTCTCCTCAGCTCGAGGGAGCTCCATCCCCGGACCCCCCTTCCGGGGCCCCCAACCTACGCTCCATGCTTAGGACCCCCAAACTCCTAAGAACGGCTCTGACATATTGTGTAAGATAATGAGGACCCACTTTTTTTTTTTTAGATTTCCTCTCTACAAGAAGTAGTGCTGGTATTTTTGACAGAAAGAAATGAGATGTGTAAAAAAGCTCTTGTCCAGTGGTGTAAACACTATGAGACAATTGTATAACCTTTTTGCCGAGTTGTTTTGACTTCCCCTGTCAAACATGGGGGGGGACCTTTTTATGATTGATCATTTAAATTCAAGTTTAAGACATTCTTTTTTTTCTCCTTCTGTTTTCCTCAGTTCAATTTTGATTCGAGATTTGGATCTGAGTGAGGACAGCGATGCAGAACCAACGGTGAGTACCAGCACCGGGTTGTGGGTGGATCTTTGTGGGTTTCTTTAATACACACACAAGCCAACACCATTCAACAGTTTTCTAGGTGACTTAGGTTGAACGTAATGGGGCTTTGTTACACGCCATACTGTGTCTATCCGAGCCACTGAAGGCGACTCTTCATAAGTTGGAAGAAAATCCGGGGCGAGCTGTGGATAGAATGGGAGAAATCTCCGACAGAATGATTGAATTTATCTATTGTTAGGCCAAGCCGGTGGTATTCTTTAAGTGCTTGTACATTTCTAATTTTTTTTTGGAACTATGACAGCGCAGTTTAACATTAGGGACTAGTGTTAGAAAATAGCCAGCTTCACTCCGTACTTCACAATAAGGAGGTAGTTACTCAAGCATCGGCCCGTGTCGTTATATTGTCCAATAAAACGGTTATACTTTTAAATGTGACGCTTTTACATCATTAACGAGCGAATGGTTTTTTTTTTTAAAAATAATTGAGGTGCCATTTGTGAAATAAAAATGCCATACATTAAATAATAGAATGCTATTAAAAGCATAAAATTTTCAACCTAAAAATATTATGAAAGTTGAACCCCCTTTTTTTTTAGGCTTCCGATGGACGTTTCACTTCACATATTCACACCCAATTTTGATGGATACAAAAAATCTATGAAAAAACCCAAAAAAAAAACGGCGTAGAGTTTTGTATGTTGCGTTCAGCAAGCCAGCTTTTGAACGTTATCCCAAAGCAAAACCCGGATGTAACTATTTATACACATGTCTCGTTTGACGCAATTAGAGAGAAGTTTTTTTTGTTTTTTTTTTTTTTAAAAAAGGGAAAGAAAGAAAATCCGCGGTTTTTTAAAGGAAAAGACATTTATTATTGATTAACTGATAAGGCAAGTTTTGGGTTTGTAGGGCACTAGAAAGGAAGGGGCTGTCTTCTTTAATAACGAGCATTGCAGTGGGTTGACTTTCATGGTGGTCCATTACAGTGGGTTTACTTTCATGGCGGTCCACTGCAGTGGGTTTACTTTCATGGCGGTCCGTTGCAGTGGGTTTACTTTCATGGCGGTCCACTGCAGTGGGTTTACTTTCATGGTGGTCCATTGCAGTGGGTTTACTTTCATGGTGGTCCACTGCAGTGGGTTTACTTTCATGGGGGTCATAGAAGGATTAACAGTGGTCACCTGTTGCTAACATTTTGAATGCTGTTGAATGCACAGACTGTATCTATATTTACAAGTTTGGATAAGACTGTATCTATATTTACAAGTTTGGATAAGACTGTATCTATATTTACAAGTTTGGATAAGACTGTATCTATATTTACAAGTTTGGATAAGACTGTAACTATATTTACAAGTTTGGAAAAGACTGTATCTATATTTACAAGTTTGGAAAAGACTGTAACTATATTTACAAGTTTGGAAAAGACTGTATCTATATTTACAAGTTTGGAAAAGACTGTATCTATATTTACAAGTTTGGAAAAAACCGTATCTATATTTACAAGTTTGGAAAAGACTGTATCTATATTTACAAGTTTGGAAAAAGACTGTATCTATATTTACAAGTTTGGATAAGACTGTATCTATTTTTACAAGTTTGGAAAAGAATATCTATATTTACAAGTTTGGAAAAGACTGTATTATTTTTACAAGTTTGGAAAAGACTGTATCTAAATTTACAAGTTTGGAAAAGACCAGTAGTTCCCAAACTTTTAAGTTTGGGGGACCAGTGAACAAGTTTCGAAATTTTACCAGGGACCGGTGCATGATTTATTTTTATACTTTTATTTCTATTTTACAATAAATATTGATGTTATGGAGACCGGCAGCGTTAGGCATGCGGACCGGTGAAGGTCCACGGACCGCCATTTTGGGACCACTGGAAAAGACTATCTACTTTTACAATTTTTGAAAAGACTTTATCTGTATGTACAAGTTTGGAAAAGCTCCCATGAGCCTAAAGTGCTACTCGCTACTGCTGGTCATCTGGAATGCTCCCGTTGAGGCATCTGAGTCATGGGGCTCAAACCACAAGATGGTATTTGATGAGACAAGGTTACTTTTCACGGGTTACCCTGTTGACCCGGCGGAGTCCTCTTCTAGAACAAATAGAGAGCAAAATTGATTGGCTTCAGGTTCAGTCAAGATCAGTCTGAATTCTGTACCATAGATCCGAACATGACTGAAGTCCTTGAAACGGTCTTCATAGCGTTGTGCTTTGGACGAACAGAGCACGTCGTTTGTGTTCTTAGCTAGTAGAAATAGAAAAGTCAATGTTTGATGAGTGAAAATGTGGTACAAGCGACTGCCGCATAAGTAGTGATTGTTAAATTGGCCTTTCTAAGTTCATTCATAAAACACGTCTAGAGGTTAGCAAGCGTTAGTGTGTAACCTTACAAGGGCATGCGGAAAAAAATAACACCAAACCCAAAAAAAATTTTTTTGTTAAAAATCCCCCTGTTCTCAGAGATTTAAATGAAACCTATCTGTTGTGGGGTAACGATATAACCGACTTTAGGAACCGCATCTGGGGACAAACATTCGTTGGGGGGGGGGGGGGGGGGACGACAACGACCCGCCCCCCCCCCCCCCCCCCCCCCCCCCCCCCCCCTCTCGGCTTCACCGTCAACTTGGCAACCTTCAATGAAGGCTTCATAACGGTAGTGAAATTCATCGTTGAAATTGGGCCGTGTCGCTTAACCCCGCTATGGCGAAGTTACATTTCAGCACATTGTTTGAATGTATGTTACGCTTCCATACCTATGAGAACCCGACCCAGTGGAGCGGCAGAGAACTCCATTTAGCACATGTGGTCTGTTCTGTTTGTTGCTGAAATTTGATTCTGCTTGCCTCAGCCAGAATGGAAGGGATAATACAGCTCGCAACCCTCCACCCTCACGTCCCTCCTTTTTTCCCAGCACAGTGCTCTGGGGTTGTGAGATGTACCGCACTCGGTATGAGTCGAGTCGGGGTGACTGACATCAGCCTGGGATTGTAATCTGGCCTGGCGACTACAAAAAAAAAAAACAACAACAACTTTGTGATTGTAACTTTAATGATGAAATGTATACCTATTAATTATACAGAACCGCGAGTTCATTTTCAGATCCCAGTGAATTTTAAACGACACTTAATCGCCCCTCGCCCTCCTCCCGCCGCCGCCACCCCCTCTAAAGGTAGGCCTAAATGATATTAAAAGCCCTCACTGATAAACAGTGACGTTAGTTAGCGTGTGTGAAAGGGATGTGTCCCATCTGTGTATTTATTGTGTAAACGTGTCCATCTGTGTATACTCTGTTTAGATGTGTCAAGTGCCATGCACGTGTCGGTGGCCCGTGCTCGCCCTATTTATTTACGCATCGTTTGGCCCGGCTGTCCTCCTCCCCGGTTCCTTCTGGCGATGACTGTGCTATGGGGTGGCGCGGGAGGTGTTGACACAGACGTTTGAACCCAGTGTTTACCAGGCGGCTCTGAGGAAAGGGCAAGTTGTGCTTGACATCCCCAGCCCCGAGTGCTACGGACCGACGAGCGGACGTAACTCATCTTCGTGGTGCGGACAGCAGCGTGAAATGGACACTCGGTGTTCATTTCATTAATGCACCGACTGAAGGCAGCGTCCAAGTGGTGACGTTCCGTTGGGCAGAGATCCGGACTCTGGAGCAGAGTAATCAAACATATAGCACCCTCATTCCTAATTAATAGTTACAGCGTCCTCGGTAAAATATTGAAGAGCTTATTTTTCAGTCTTTTCATCAACAGTCTTGGCGACAGTCGAGCTTGTAAGTTGGGGTGTCTGCGTGTGTTGACCCCGAAAGTCTGCGTGTGTTGACCCCGAAGTCTGCGTGTGTTGACCCCGAAAGTTTGCGTGTGTTGACCCCGAAAGTCTGCATGTGTTGACCCCGAAAGTCTGCGTGTGTTGACCCCGAAACGACCGAGAAAATGATCATCAATCGACAAAAGTTATTGACCAGCATAAGTGTACTTAAAATGAATACTCCCGCCGTCCCCTAGGGTGACTTATCATGCCTCTGCATTTCAATAGGATAAAGAGTAACATGGAAGTTGACTGTCAAATTACAGAGAAGTGTGTTTGAAGAGACCAGTTGGTCAAATATTCGTTATGTCTACGAACTTCTCAGGTCATTTATAAGATTCAGTGGGGCAAACATAGCTTGGCTGTTTAACTTCTTGACCACTACTTTATAACGTGGCCGTAAATTGAACCTCATAAACCAGCAAAATCAACTGAAGCACGCGAGTCGTGTTTGATGCGATGTGTTCTAACCACCGAAGCACGCGAGTCGTGTTTGATGCGATGTGTTCTAACCACCGATGCACGCGAGTCGTGTTTGATGCGATGTGTTCTAACCACCGAAGCACGCGAGTCGTGTTTGATGCGATGTGTTCTAACCATCGAAGCAAGCGAGTCGTGTTTGATGCGATGTGTTCCAACTGCACGCGGTAAATGAGTTAAAAATGTGATGAACGTCAGTGCCGGCGGATTCCTGACTACTGCTCTGCCGTGATCAAGGGCATGCCGCAGAAGGTCATGCCACGGAAGGTCATGCCGACCCCCTGAACATAACGGAGAAGAGGGCTTTTGTTGTTGACCATGTCAATGTTACTTTTTGACGTTAATCTCTAAAGTACATGCTAATCTTGATTGAACGCGATAATTTCAATGTACATGAGATTCTCAGTGCGCATCGTAATCAAAGAATATCAAACTTCAGCATTTGAGACAACTTTAGTCACTATAAGGAACCAGAATAAGGGAATAAGTCTGACAAGAGGACAAAAAGAGGGAAAGTGTGTGTGTGAGAGAGAGAGAGGTCGTGAGAGAAAAATAGATAAGGAGAGAGACAGATACAGTGAGACAACCTAAAATTTTCCAAAGAAACTCGGCATTTGTCCAAGTTGTGTACAGGTCCAGCCAAGGCGATCATATACTGCAGGCGTCAAGGTCAGCCAGCTGCTATAGTACAACAATGGAGCACACATTTCACCTTTTAAGTGCAAGTAATAAAACATGCTTGGTTACATTGACAGAACATTCAATACCCCTGGCTCCATCTTGGCCCAGAGTAGCAGCATGCACTGAAGGACAATCACTAGCCCCCGCCCTTGGCAGCTTAAGTGTTTGCTGAATATTCTATCGTTTTGTGATGATATCTTTCTCTTTCAGTATGGGGATACTGTTAGGCTAAATATTCTATAGTTTTGTGATGATATCTTTCTCTTTCAGTATGGGGATACTGTTAGGCTAAATATTCTATAGTTTTGTGATGATATCTTTCTCTTTCAGTATGGGGATACTGTTAGGCTAAATATTCTATAGTTTTGTGATGATATCTTTCTCTTTCAGTATAGGGATACTGTTAGGCTGAATATTCTTTAGTTTTATGATGATATCTTCCTTTCTCTTTCAGTATGGGGATAACGTTAGGCTAAATAAGTTTTTTGATATCTTCCTTTCTCTTTTAGTATGGGGATAATGTTAGGCTAAATATTCTTTAGTTTTATGATGATGTCTTCCTTTCTCTTTCAGTCTGAGGATAACACGAGCGCTAGTCAATCCAAGAAAGGCAAAGTCATTGCAACGCCGGGGGCAGCACCTGTCAAAAGGTTCGAAACCATTTTTATTGATTTTAACAAAAATTATATATTGTTCAGGAAATCAGGAAATCAAACATGTATAGTTCCTGATATCCGAATATTCACTTAATCGGATTATTTTTGGTTGGTGTTTTGTGTGTGTTGGGGGTGGGGTGGAGTGGAAAGGGGGGTGGGGGGCAAGAGGAGACGCATTATTGATGTTTAAATCAATCATGATTACGAGTCGTCTATTAAGATGAAACATTATAACCAACATTAGCCCGGTTTAACATTTAGCTGGTGCCTGTAAATATAGCATGTAAACATTTCTATTTCAACCCTTGAGTCATTTTAGCAATCAAGTAAGTGTTATCGAATTCAATCATCGACCTCATTTGAAACCATTTTCGGTACCAGTATCCAAGCTGGCCCAAACATTTTCTCTCTAATCTTTATTGTGTCCACGAAGGCGACATTGTGTCCACATTGTTAGGAGGTGACATTTGGCCATTTTCTTTGGTGACTTTTTGTCCACTTTCTTAAAAGGTGACATTTTGTCCACTTTTTTAGAAGGTGACATTTTGTCCACTTTGTTAGAAGGTGACATTTTGTCCACTTTTTGAAGGAGACATTATGTCCACTTTCCTAACTGAAAAATAGCTTTACTATAGTGGATAAGCGGTTTGTAATTTCAAACCCACCTCCCCCCCCCACCCCCCCCCCCCCCCTAAAAAAAACAACCCCAACCCCCCCCCCCCCCCCCCAACAAAACAAGAACACCAACCTCCACATTTACTTAGCAGGAGGAAAATTCTTCCAGTCTATAAATAAGCTCATGGAAACACGAGCCATCTCGGGCATACATGTACAGTTTGTCCTGTTGGAATGAATTAGACGTCTGGCATTTAGAAAATCAATTCTCTTAGCAGGAATGATATTACTGGAAAGCATTTACCCTGTCCCCGTTAACTTTGCGTTGTATTTCACTGTTGTTATTTTGTTGGGTTTAAAAAAAAAATTTTTTTTGTATATTAAATTATTTTTCTGTTTTAAACGGCCTGACAGGGCGTGTGCCGATTCACATGGATTCCATCTTGGACACCCGTGGACTTTAAGAAAGGCGACCTCGCAATTAATTTAGCCCGCCAAGTTCGTAGCAGACCGCGGCCGTGGAATCGGACACACGCGACGAGACAAGCTGGACCGTGTTCGCACTCGGACCACCCTTGGCTTAAGACAGGAACAAAACGTTGATCTCTTCAGTTCCACTGCAGAGGCGTAAACGAAACGGCGTCCAGATTCAGCGCGAGGGGACAAAGTTGGTGGGCGTAAGAACAAGCAGTTATAGATTAAACCTAGCAACAAAACAAAACACACAAAAAAAAAAAAAGAGATCCGTTATTTGTTGACTATTCCCAGCGCACCGTCCACCCACTACAGCCCAACAAACCAGATGAGGCCAGAAATCAATGCCATATTTTTGTGCATTGAGTTGGTATAGGGCGAGCCGGAAAACCAAAAAAAAAAACAAACAAAAAAAAAAAAACCAACAAAAATAATAGAACAGACGGGAAGTGGGATCAAAATAGGTTCTCGCTTGTCTTAATTTTGGTCCACTTTACTCTCGGCTGCTTGATTTGGCGAGAGGGTGGCTTTAACGCACGTGCACCGTCCCCGCAGTTAGGGTTTGTGGGGGTGGAGGAGTGGGGATGCTGCGCATCAAGTGTGTGGAGCAAGTGTGTGGAGCACTTATGTGGGAGTCAACAATACGGCGTGCTTCGGGATTTTAATTAGTGTTTGTAGGATTGAGTCAACACGTTTCATTTGGGGAAATGCTGATAGTCGATAGAGCATGCCAAATATTATAGACGGAAAGCCATTGCGAGGGGATGTTAAATCGAAATAATCCGAATTTGTTCTCGTGCGAGACCAATATAAAAAATGGACTTGAGACCGACACGTCCAGGGTATAGGGTTCCTATAGTACTAGACTCCACTAACCGCGGCCAGCGTGGCATGTTCACGGTAGAAAGTCACGACTTCCACCAGAAATGATATTTTCACCAGGACACCACCCTGGCAATCAACACTCGCACCGTTCTCCATCGATTTTAGCTTGTAAATCAAGGCAGGTCCCCGGAGCACGGATTGATTCCCCTCGACGTGTTAAACGCTTGGTTTTTAAAAAAAAATGTTTAAACGGTCAATTTCACTAATACCAATGATCTTTAGTTATCATGTCAGATAACTCGTGTTTAACACGTGGGATGAATTGTGAATACAGAAACGAGAATCCAAACACGAAAGGGAAGGATTTAATAGCAAATGGTTTAACAGGAGCAGTCAGCTTGCAGATTTCACTGCTCATTGTGACTCCTCAATGTTTTGTTCTCGTGTTCCGTCGTCGTCATCGTCATATTCTCTAGTTTTGCCTCACCCATTATCTCTCATTCTGGTCACGGAAGCGCTTGACCCCATTCTCCCCGCTGTTGCCATCTCTTCGCAACCCCCCCACCCTTTAAAGCTCAAACCCCTCCCAGAAGTCTTAGTTTGGCTTTAGTTCAAGTTTCACCTTGTGTATTCTGTGCTGGGGTAAGTCGACCGCAAACGAAGAAGAGCTTTTGCATCCTATTGAAAACTGCCGGTCTGTCTAAATGACGCTAGAGCAAGCTGCTCACCTAAACGAAAGCCACAATGAGTAAAGTTGACTCGCATAACAAATTGACATTTTGATAGTTAAGTTACGCCGTATCCCCATAGGCAACTTTCTTGCAGCCTTGTCTGTAAATTAGACAAGTTATGGTATGCTAAGAGTATGGAAATAAACCTAGCATCGCCTTACGGTGGGAAGAAACTTAGTATCGCCGTTCAGTCACCGACCTTCCACATAGTTGTGCCGTTGAAGGAACATTGATGCGCACGAATATTAACTAGTGAATGAACACTTGCCTTAATGGAGCTAAAAGCGCACACAATCTAAGTAATGCATTGGTGTATTGACCAAGTCAAGTCACCTTTTACTCCTTTCAACCGCCAATTCTCAGAAACACTTTTTTATGCATTTCGTCGACGGAAGTTTGATCGAACGGATATTTGATCGAATTTTATTTTTTAATGCATTATTTTGTTTTACTATATGGCATAGTGCGTTCAAAAAGAAATTTGACAAAAATTTGATAGTGTGAACTGAAATAAAAATTCGACCAAACTTCCGTTTGATAAAATGTCGGTTCTACTCCTTACTCTTCCCTCAAATCCTCCTGTCTACCATGTACTCTGTGTTCTGTTCCTCAGCCGTTATTCCATGTTGATATTCAAGCCACCAACTCCGCACTAAAAGACATGGGTTGGGCCCTGGGGCTCGGGGAAATACGGGGCTAATCGGAAATGAGATTGATCTCAGCCCGGTGGGCGTGAATGCATTGTATGATTAGCTGGAAGAGTTGAGGCGCCTCCCAGGGACACCTCTTTTCGCAATGTCACCCCTACTGACCCCAGCACGCCATAGCCACATCCGAAAACGTCATCAAATTTACACCCCCTCCCCCTGCCTTTTTTGTTTTTTTAGCCCTCCCTTGCCCCCTCTACGTGCGCAGTTTTCACGCCCGATATTTTTTAGCCAGCCCTGTCCCCCACCTGTCCATGTACAATGTACACATTAAGCACATCCCCTTTTGTTAGCCAGCCCTATCCCCCACCTGTCCATGTACAATGTACACATTAAGCATATCCCCTTTTGTTAGCCAGCCCTATCCCCCACCTGTCCATGTACAATGTACACATTAAGCACATCCCCTTTTGTTAGCCCGCCCCATCCCCCACCTGTCCATGTACAATATACACATTAAGCACATCTCCTTTTGTTAGCCCGCCCCATCCCCCACTATGTCCACAATTTGCCTCTTATTTTCTCCAGCCCTTTCGAACACCATCATCCCTCAAGTAAGCACCCAATTTCCACTCACCCTTTATTGAGGGTGTCGTTTCTCTCCTTAGCACCTAGACCTCCCGCCGCCGTTGTGTTGTGGTTGACAACTCATTGAAGGGATGCATTGGCTAGTGTGTAAGAAAGCAGTCGAGATCACCAGTGGTCAGATACCATTGCTTATAGGTCACTTAAGTTTGTATTTAATAACGCCACGGCAAACGGTCTGTGTCACTGTAAGCTTCCAGATTTAAATAACCTTCAGAATTGAGAGAATCCGTGACCACGCACAATTCTATTTTTATGTCCTTGCATGCAGCGAGTTTCGAGGATTTCCAATGATACCGTTCATCGGGCTGTAACATTGCTGTGGACGTGTGGCGGTCTTGGTCAATCGCTAACTTCGCCGTGATACTTGATGTTGGACTGAAGTAGGACAGAAAAAATCAATTAAAAAAAAAAAAAAAAAAAGAAGATTTTTGCCGTGATTCAAAACTCTTTTATTTCTATGTGTCTTCATTCCTGGAAGAACAACTTTTTATATTTGCTTATTGTATATTTTTTTTTGTGATGTGCAAATTTTGGGACTCCATTTAAAAAAAAAACAACCAACCTATTGAACCCCCCCCCCCCAAAAAAAAAACAAACAAAAAAAAACAAACCGTCTTCAAATTCACTTCCTGTCCTGGAATTATCTCACCTTCCTGAAAGTTCCACGCAATTCCGCCCCTTTCACCCCAACCCTTCCTTCAATTGAATTTCATTCCCTTCATTCCACAACACTCCCTTTATTCCACTCCATTCTTCTCTTTGAACTGCATTACCTTCCTTCCTTTTCTCCCCTCCTTTCACTCCATTCCTTGTCCTTCCATTTCATTCCCTTACCTTCCACCATATTCCCTTCCGTCTACTCAATTCCCTTCTCTCTCCTATCTGCTGTGCATTCTGGAAATCTCTCTGGTCGAGCCCTCGTCTAAATTTGCATATTTGATCCAAGTATCAGGACGGCGTGTCTGGCCGGGCACCGAGCGCAGATTTTCTTTTCATTCCCTGCCTGTAACCGCGCAAGGGACCAGGGCTGGGATGTCTGTGATTCAGCATTCAATGCGGCCCGTCTTAGCCGTGGGCTCCCTGATTGATTCCCTCAAATACTAGCTATCGTGGAGTCTGTGTGTTGGGACTGCCAGGCCGGAATGGCTTTGCATCATTGTTTTGTTACGGTTAATTACTTGAGGTGATTTAGTCGTGCGGACTACTCGCCAATCTCCTTATTCCCATTAGCTAATGAGGAGGGAACACAACAAAACAAAAAACAAAGGAAGGAAAAGAGAAATGTTATTCAAATTGAGTTCACACAAGATAACAGAAGGTTTAATTGATACATTACATGGTATAGTTTGTTAGTTTTTTTTTAAAAATTATTTTTTAAACCCATTAAGGATGCTTAGTCTGTAAGACCACTGTTTCTACTGAGCTGTATTGCATAATATTGTTATGAATAGTGATTATGAGGTGTGCTATGTTCAAATCTTATCAGCGTGAGTTATAGAAGCCACACACTTCCATGTGAGGGGTATGAGGGAAAGATATGGGGGGGGGGGTAGGTTTACGGCCCCAGAAAGTGAGAGTAAAATGGGTTTCTGACTGACAGATTGACGGTGGTTATCGGCCTGTGAAATAGAATTGACGTTCAGCCTGGGAGTCCGCCCCCCTTTTCGTCCCCGTCCTAACGGCTCGTGCTAGTTGGTTTGTTTTGGCTGCTTTATCAGGCATCTCTCGCGCACGCTCTTTGTGTCCACCTTAGTGCCCGGGACGGGACTCCCTCTTCATTGAGGACATTAGTTTTATCTCCGATCTGCTGCAGACTGCGTACTTTTTATCAATTCTAATCACCTCTTCATTTGCTACATGTGTTGATATTTTGTCTCATCTCATCCCTGTGTTCCGTAGCTGGGATGTGTTGGTGTGTAGGCGTTTGAAGGAAGAAACAAAAAGGTGCTTGGGGGGGGGGGGGAGTGTACCAATTTGAGCTAATCAAGGGCTTACCTAAAGTGGGGTATGTGAAATGATGAAGGTAACGCATGTATTAGTTGGGGTGATTGTTAACACTAGAAACCAAGGAGTCTAAACACGACACAATTAAGAATATCATTTTTAAACAAAATGTTAACGGAACACACCCCTCCCCGTCGCCCTTTTCCTCTAAAAATAGTTTAATAAAGCCTAGAAAATACATTTTTAAAATGTTAGAAGAATACTGTTGTTGATCCATTAATGAATTATCTTGTTTCAATTGAAGTGAACCAAGTGTTAGAATGTGAACATATTTGCTATCTCCCCCCGCCCCCCCCCTTTTTTTTT
>CAXITT010000395.1:68429-99101 GCA_964033795.1 Lymnaea stagnalis | reverse complement strand
TTTGATGTTACTCACTTGTTCAACACTAGCAATTGTTTCATTATTAGATGCTGCTCACGTATCCACGTCAAACCTTTGATCCACTTGAAAGATTTGATGTTACTCACTTGTTCAACACTAGCAATTGTTTCATTATTAGATGCTGCTCACGTATCCACGTCAAACCTTTGATCCACTTGAAAGATTTGATGTTACTCACTTGTTCAACACTAGCAATTGTTTCATTATTAGATGCTGCTCACGTATCCACGTCAAACCTTTGATCCACTTGAAAGATTTGATGTTACTCACTTGTTCAACACTAGCAATTGTTTCATTATTAGATGCTGCTCACGTATCCACGTCAAACCTTTGATCCACTTGAAAGATTTGATGTTACTCACTTGTTCAACACTAGCAATTGTTTCATTATTAGATGCTGCTCACGTATCCACGTCAAACCTTTGATCCACTTGAAAGATTTGATGTTACTCACTTGTTCAACACTAGCAATTGTTTCATTATTAGATGCTGCTCACGTATCCACGTCAAACCTTTGATCCACTTGAAAGATTTGATGTTACTCACTTGTTCAACACTAGCAATTGTTTCATTATTAGATGCTGCTCACGTATCCACGTCAAACCTTTGATCCACTTGAAAGATTTGATGTTACTCACTTGTTCAACACTAGCAATTGTTTCATTATTAGATGCTGCTCACGTATCCACGTCAAACCTTTGATCCACTTGAAAGATTTGATGTTACTCACTTGTTCAACAATAAGTGGCTAGCGCCTGCAGTAACTTTACTCTGTATGCTGTATATATGACACAATACGACCTGGCGCATGCGCGATGAACCCGTCAAGAAAATGACGAAAGCCTTATTAGTGCTTTAAATAAATCAGTACACATCAAGATTACGACTGTTTCCATCAGTACCAACTTATTTGGGGACTAAAACATAACAAGTGAATGTAAAATAACATAACAGAACTCTTCTACTATTACAACTACAACTGTTAACACTACTACTACAGTTAACACTACCACTACACAAAAACACCACTACTACTACTTCTACAACAACAACTTTAACTGCTACTACTACCACCACCACTAATACTACTTCTACTACCCAGATGTAGAATACCATTCAATTTAACTCTTAGAGCTTTACCTGTCACTTCTTGTTTTAGGATGACATAGATCACATTTTAGCCCCTATGTCCATCCAAGACTACATCCCACACAAGCTGGTCATCTATTCTGGAGCGTAGCCAAACCCAGTTTGATCAATTTACCGCCCACTTGTGAACGACAAATCATGTTCATATCGTCCACCTGACGTCAGAATCGCCCACATAAAACCCCCCACCCCCACCCCAACCTTTTTCTGACTTGGGCCTTTAAATTGAGACAGCTATTTTCTGTTTACACTACCCAGCCACATTAGACCAGGTCATTTTAGCATCCCTAAATCACAGTACTGTGTACCCATTTGACCCTTTCTCCTACATTACATCAGGTCATTTTAGCATCCCTAACTCGCAGTACTGTGTACCCATTTGACCCTTTCTCCGACTGTACATCAGGTCATTTTAGCATCCCTAACTCGCAATACTGTGTACCCATTTGACCCTTTCTCCGACAGTACATCAGGTCATTTTAGCATCCCTAACTCGCAGTACTGTGTACCCATTTGACCCTTTCTCCCAAATTACATCAGGTCATTGTAGTATCCCTAACTCGCAGCACTATGTATCCATTTTACCTTTTCTCCCACATTGGACCAGGTCATTTTAGCATCTCTAACTTGAAGTACAATGTGCCCCTTTGACCCTTTTCTTCCACATTAGATCAGGTCATGTTAGCATCCCCAACTCTCAATACAATGTACCCATTCTAACCCCTCCCCCTCCCCTAATGTCCATTCCAGCATCTCGTAGTAATATTCTAACGTGTGTCCTTCACTATTACCCGTGGAGCCCAGCACGTTGAGCTTATGAGGGTATGCCATGAGGGTTCTGATGAGGGGCTCTGACGCGGCAGAGCAGACTGACGCCACTCTGTGCACCGCCCCGACAATGCATCTTCTTCATCCCGTCGACCCCCCCCCCGCCGCCCCTGTGTCCTCCCACCGGGGGATACCCCCCAGCGGTGACGCCTGAACGCGGCTTATTTATTGATTTCCCCGTGTTTCTGTTTCCTTGGTTAATCTTTAAATAGGTTTTAATAGTGTTGTATTGGTGAAATTCGGGGTTACCAAACATGGCAAATATTGGCTGGCTGGACCGGGAAGGGGGTAAATACTTTGCTACCCTTGTCCCACGGAGAGCACTCAATAGTCCTGTAGATTTAATAGTGCACCGGCACTAAAAGTAATGCTTCATATTTTAGTGGGGATTTGTGTGTGTGTGTGTGTAAAATGACAATACTATGTTAAGGCTTACTAAAATGTAACAAAAGTAAATCATATGGGCATAGGTTGTCATCTTATGTCTGTAACACTTGTTCTTTTGCTATGTTTGTGTTCTTGTGTTGATGTGTGTTCTTGTGTAGCTGTGTGTTTTTGTGTAGCTGTGTGTTCCTGTGTTGCTTTGTTTGTGTTCTTGTGTTGCTGTGTGTTCTTGTGTCGCTGTGTGTTCTTGTGTTGCTGTGTGTTTTTGTGTACCTGTGTGTTCTTGTGTTGTGTGTTCTTGTGTTGTGTGTTCTTGTGTTGCTGTGTGTTCCTGAGTTTGCTCTCTTCTACTTATCTACAGTTCTCTCCATTGTGTTACACACACTATACTTATATGGAATATGATTATAATAAAACTATCTTTCTCTCACTCTCTCTCTCTGTAAAGCTGATTAAGTATTACCACGCACCTGAATATAGGTTCCCAACCTTTTTTTTAAATTTTTTTTTTTAATGAGTTATAGAGAAATCATGACCCTAGTACATATTTAATGGTGTTGAAGAAAACAAATAGAAAACATTTTTTTTTTTTAATGAGTTATAGAGAAATCATGACCCTAGTACATATTTAATGGTGTTGAAGAAAACAAATAGAAAACATTTTTTTTTTTAATGAGTTATAGAGAAATCATGACCCTAGTACATATTTAATGGTGTTGAAGAAAACAAATAGAAAATTTTTTTTTGTGTTCACTATAATTCTAACTTACCACAGACTTGATATGTGATGATTAAAATTGCGTCTTGTTTAAAAACTTCATCATTGGCCCATTTCATTAATGCAAAACTCAAATCGTTTTGAACATTTACCCTGGTCTGTGCCTGTTTTTGGTCAATGAAATAAAGAAGTGTTGGAAATCTATCACAGGGATGTCTCGTAGTCGATGTCATTCTATCATATTATTCAAACATTATTATTCAACACCTGTTTAAAAGATAGACAATTGCTTTCAAATCAATGATCTATTAGTTCACTGTTTGAGTCGGGAACATGCAGACATTCTTGGGCCACAGATGCCCTTGGGTCACAGACACCCTTGGGCCAAAGACACAGTTGGGGCACAGACACCCTTGTTCTAGACCAGTGGTTCTTAAACTTTTTGGAGGTACCGAACCCCACCAGTTTCATATTCCCATTCACCGAAACCTTCTAAATATGATTTTTTTTTTTCTGATTTTTTTTTGGGACCTCTGCTGAACCCCTGAGACTGGTTCACCGAACCCCTGGGCTTCGATCGAACTCAGGTTAAGAACCACTGTTCTAGACTATTTTCTCCATTCTTGTTCTGAATATAAACCTTTACTCTATCACTAAATCTTTTCAAAGTATTAATTTCCATAACCTTTTTTAAAGAGAAAGTGGGAAAATAAATCAATAATTTAAAAAAGATGGTTTTCTTGTGTTCTCAATTACAGTGGCCCTCAGTCTGTTTGAAAGAGAGAAATTTTAATGCTAAAATTATTTGTTTTATAACGTTGAAAGGCTGCACAAAGTATATTTTGATCCGTAATGGGTTTATTATCTTGTGATTTTATGCTTTTCAAAAAATTTAAGCCTTAGAATAATGGATAGACCCAAATACTGCAGAGTCAAGCTTCTAAGGAGATGATATTATTTTCAGTTCTTATCTTTTCTGATATTATTTTCAGTTCTTATCTTTTCTGTCGTTTAGCCACCATGAATATTCAGCATCATGGGATTCTTTCCTTTTTGCTTTGACAAGGTGAAGCTGTTAATTGAATCCAGTTTGAGGGTTTGCGGGATCTAATTGTCCTATTCTTGCTCAGGTGTTGTCCCGGTGTTATGTTAACCATTCTTGCATGAAACAATTTCAGAGATGACTGCATTCACTGAATGAAAAAAAAAAAAAACTGAATTGAAATGTAACAAGTTCATAGAGATAAATCTAATGATGAAAGTGTAGATTTTGCCCTGGGCAAGAAAGTCACTGGACTATAACTGATCCACCCAACAAAACTTTCTTGATGGAATTGGTTTTCCACTTCAGCTCAAAGTAGTGTTACAACTAGCTAGTAGGGTGACAACCAGCTTAAAGAGAGCCTTAGTTTGAAAACATGTCTATTTTTCAACCTACTTAGGGGCCTTCGTATAACTGACCTGTCCATGAGTGTATGGAGGTGAAGGGAACCACATCAGACTTTGTATAGTTAAAATCAGGTGCTGGTATTGGTGAATGAATGATGGTACATTGACACAGAATGTTTTAGTTAAAATCAGATGCTGGTATTGGTGATTGAATGGTGGTATATTCACATTGATATCCTCATTTCTGTTTGTCTGTTCATTATTTTCAAAAGATGCTATTTTCTAAATACTGCTAATTTTTTTTTATTTTTATTTTTTTATTATTTTTTTTTTTGAATTGGGGATTAAACAGCAATTAAGAGGCAACTGGCATTGTGACTTGATTTCTTTTGTGACCAAGTGATCCACAATTTTCATATTTAATTACTCCACAGATACGCTATCAGGCTGCGAGTCAACAGCAGCACTAATTCAGAGTCCAGTGATAGAGAGAGGAAGCTCATAGTATTAATGTAAGTGCAGCCACACTTTGTCTTTAAAATCTTTTTTATTCACAGTGTTAAATTATAATGCTTCTAGCATTTAAAACACAAGAATAAACATTTCCGAGCAATCTAAAAAATATTCTGTCTTAGAAAAATTTAAGCCTACCATGACCTTAGGTTCAAACACCTGACTGTGTCATCACAATGGCTTTAAATGTTTCATTGCTGAGGCTATTAACATAACAGCCGGAGATGTAAATTAAATGTCAACTGCAAGCATTCCATCTCTTGTATTAATTAGTCAATTGTTTAAAAACAATAGGAATGTGGAGCAAATTAAATAACGACATGCTTTGGCCTCTGTTCTAATACAATCATTTAAGGCAATGGAGGTTAGAATTTCTACAAACATGGAACGCTCTGGTGATTGTTTTTTTTAAAAGCCTTTATTTCTCTTGGCATGAGATCTGTCTCAATGGCCATACAAACTTGAGCTATGCAGGAAGTGGTTGGAATTGTTTATTTTTTTGGTTGCTGAGACATGTAGACTTTTTATTTTTGCAACACATATTATCATTTCAATTTGTGTGAAGTCAGTTTTTAAACCAACTCCCCCCCCCCCTCCCAAACCGTTAAAGCTGTTGGCATTTTTCAAATAGGAATTAGTTAAACATTTTAATCAACCAAGTATACTAATAATGGCTGCCGTCAAGGGCCTAAATTTGCCAAGATTTTTAATGCTGCTAAACACAGAACCAGGGTGCAAAGTCTGAAAGGGAGGAAAAAAATGAGTGAATAACAAGAAGATACTATATATAAATTATATAAATATATATAGAGTATCAATGCAGCTGGCCTTTAAGTGCAGAGTCTAAAAACACAGCCTGCGTTTAAGTGCAGAGTCTAAAAACACAGCCTGCGTTTAAGTGCAGAGTCTAAAAACACAGCCTGCGTTTAAGTGCAGAGTCTCAAAATCCTTTATAATTCCTTAATTTTTAAAACCTTATTAAAAATAGAAATGTTTTCCCCCCAAAACGTCTGGTGGCTAAATTCTTGGTCTTTTTTCTTGATTTAAGCAGGAATATTTTAAAGGAAAAGAATTTAGTTGATGTACTCAAAATAAATATCATGAACTGGGCAATGTTCAAGAGGACCCATCATTGACATGAGGCATTGAATGAAAGGGGCGCAAGTTAAAAAATAAATTACTCTGAGAATGGGGCAAAAAACATGGTCAAGAATTGTGTAATGGAGTTGGGGAAGAAAAATGACATGGAGGTCTGAGATTGATTTTTCTTTACAAGGCATTTGAGCTGCCTGTGCCATAGAGACATGAATCTCTTATGGCGGCATGGAGAGTTGGCTCTCATGGTCTTCACAATGCCAGCAGATGCGAAATGGCAGACGATTTGTAGAGAAACAGCCCATGCCAATAAGCTGGTCTATCAATTTGTACTTGGAGAACGTTAAAACCAGGGCCAAATGTACAAAGTCAAGATTCTGGTAGTCCCTAATACTCTTTTGATCAAAAGGTGCCTCAAACTAAATAACTCCTCCCTTCTGGTTATTTGTGTCTATCTGTACATTTTATTGGTTCGCAAAAGATGTGTGTGTGTGTGGGGGGGGGGTGGTTTAGGGGTTAATAGAACTTAACATTCTTGTGTGTTAACAGCTGTGATGCTTGTGTAAGAGTGTGATAACAGCTGTGATGCTTGTGTAAGAGTGTGTTAACAGCTGTGATGCTTGTGTAAGAGTTCTTTACCTGGAGGGTAGAGCTGTGATGCTTGTGTAAGAGTTCTTGACCTGGAGGGTAGAGCTGTGATGCTTGTGTAAGAGTTCTTGACCTGGAGGGTAGAGCTGTGATGCTTGTGTAAGAGTTCTTGACCTGGAGGGTATAGCTCTCTTGTTCTAATTACCAAAAATAAATTTTTGTCATAAAATCTTGTGACTTGTGCATGGGTTAAAATACAGTAGGAGGGTTTCATCTTGACTATCACAGATATGATTCTATGAGGGTTTTATCATGACTATCACATATATGAATCTAGGAGGGTTTTATCATGACTATCACAGATATAAGTCTAGGAGGGTTTTATCATGACTATCACAGATATGAGTCTAGGAGGGTTTTATCATGACTATCACAGAGATGAGTCTAGGAGGGTTTTATCATGACTATCACAGATATGAGTCTAGGAGGGTTTTATCATGACTATCACAGAGATGAGTCTAGGAGGGTTTTATCATGACTATCACAGATATGAGTCTAGGAGGGTTTTATCATGACTATCACAGATATGAGTCTAGGAGGGTTTTATCATGACTATCACAGATATGAGTCTAGGAGGGTTTTATCATGACTATCACAGAGATGAGTCTAGGAGGGTTTTATCATGACTATCACAGATATGAGTCTAGGAAGGTTTTATCATTACTATCACAGATATGAGTCTAGGAGGGTTTTATCATGACTATCACAGAGATGAGTCTAGGAGGGTTTTATCATGACTATCACAGATATGAGTCTAGGAGGGTTTTATCATGACTATCACAGATATGAGTCTTCCTCCCAAAATAGTACTGATAGTGTCTATACTCAGATCCTCCCATTTATCATGACTATCACAGATATGAGTCTAGGAGGGTTTTATCATGACTATCACAGATATGAGTCTAGGAGGGTTTTATCATTAGCATCGAGGTGGCTGTAGGAGGGTTCTTCTTAAAATCACCCTGGGCTAGAATAACTCTAATTTAATGGACTCTGCCACTACAAAATCTGGGTAAAATTAATCATGTTACACGGGAGGAAAATGCCAGAGGGAGCAAATGTTAATGGCTATTGATTGTTCTGGTTGGTGTAATGTAAGGAAAATGCCACATGGATTGCAGTTAAATTATTTGTGCACAGCACAATTACCATGTGCATTAAATTGACAAGGCTTTGCCATCAATATTGTGCTGATAAATTTTGTGTAAAAACAAGAAAATGGAATTGTTGCGAGGTCCTTAACTTGACATGCAAGCCTGGGCTTAATGTGGGCTTGTGTGTTGCTTGACATGCAAGCCTGGGCTTAATGTGGGCTTGTGTGTCCCTTAGCTTGACATGCAAGCTTGGGTTTAATGTGGGCTTGTGTGTCCCTTAGCTTGACATGCATGCTTGGGTTCAATGTGGGCTTGCGTGTCCCTTAGCTTGACATGCAAGCTTGGGTTTAATGTGGGCTTGCGTGTCCCTTAACTTGACATGCAAGCTTGGGTTCAATGTGGGCTTGCGTGTCCCTTAGCTTGACATGCAAGCCTGGGCTTAATGTGGGCTTGTGTGTTGCTTGACATGCAAGCCTGGGCTTAATGTGGGCTTGTGTGTCCCTTAGCTTGACATGCAAGCTTGGGTTCAATGTGGGCTTGTGTGTCCCTTAGCTTGACATGCAAGCTTGGGTTCAATGTGGGCTTGCGTGTCCCTTAGCTTGACATGCAAGCTTGGGTTCAATGTGGGCTTGCGTGTCCCTTAGCTTGACATGCAAGCATGGGTTTAATGAAATGAGTAAAACAGAGTAGGGTTAAACCTGAAAAAATAAACGCAACTACTATTGCTGCCCACAGTTAATACTTACCAGCTAAGTGCTATTTTTTATTTTTATACCGTTTTTTCTGTTGTTTTGTTCACTGACGAAGGCTTTCTGCCGACACGTTCGCTGTTTTGTTGCGTTTATTTTTTCACGTTTAACCCTACTCTGTTTTACTCATTTTATTTTGTACTAACCTGATTGCAGTCTTTCCCCTTATTACCCCCATGGGGATTAATGTGGATGCACTTCACTCACAGCTTAGGATATTTCAGGTTTATTTTTTTTAAAATGAATAGATTTAACTCCCTGGGTTTACACAGTTCTTTCTTTTAATGGTTACATTTATATATAAAAACAGCTTATTATGTTTCTTATAATATATTTTTTAGAATCCGTCTCCGTGCCTACCTGAATCACAGATTGTACAGGTTACGAAAATCTGAAGTGAGCAAGCTGAAGAAGGTTATTGAGTCGGAACAAAGCAAAGTAAGTTCTTACCGACACATGTTTCAATTAATATTCAGTCTTCATTTGTTAATCTCAGTGATTTCATCTTGGTAATATCAAGGCTGAGCAAAATGTTTTTATATTATGTTTTCATCATAGTGTCTATTATGTTTTTTATAATAGTGTCTATTATGTTTTTATTATAGTGCCTATTATGTTTTTATTATAGTGTCTACTATGTTTTTATAATAGTGTCTATTGCAACCAAGAAATGCATGTCTAACATATGGCGACATGCTGTAGAGTGATACCTGTGGTCACCGGCTGTAGAATAATACATGTGGGCACCGGCTGTAGAATATTACCTATTGGGGCCAGCTGTAGAATGATAGTATGGGCACCAGCTGTAGCATGATGGTATGCGCACCAGCTGTAGCATGATGCCTATAGGAGCCAGCTGTAGCATGGTTCTCTGTAAGTTTATTTCAACTCTTCCATTTCAGCTCCACACTTCATCAACTGCCACAGCCAGTTCCTCCGCTAGTGCCAACTCTAATTCAAAGCCCCATGCCCCCTCCCCACACCAAAATAACTGGAACAAAAACAGCACCGGCACCCCATCTCCAATGTCGCCCACTCCCTCACCTGCCACCAGTGTGAGCTCTCAGGTAAAGTTGTCTGATGTCTTGTAGTGGTTGTTTTGGTTGTAGCACTGATGGATTCATTTTTAATGAAGAGTTGTGAAAAGGTCTTGAAATAAAGTAAGATTTTTAAAAAAATATGATGTGATCAAGATAGTCAATATGTTTTAATAGTGATATTAAAAGATTTTGGTTTCATATTTTTGAATAATCTCATGAACAGATTAAATTTCTATATTTAAACTTCTGCAACAGAATCCTTATCTTATTTCTGTGGGCTTCAAAGTGATTCATAGGGCAATCGTCAGCAGAAGTTAATAATTCTCAAATTAAAGTCATATGAAGAAGGCTTAATGGTGCATAGACAATTGTTCTAATATTTGACTCTAAAATTCTACTCACACAGTCTTAATGGTGCATAGAAAATTCTTCTGCTAATTTGACTTCAAAATTCTACCCACAGAGTCTTAATGGTGCATAGACAATTCTTCTAATATTTGACTCTTAAAATTCCCCCCACACTTCTATATTTATTGGCTATAGTCAATCACTTGAATTAACAGATTACTCATCATAACTGATTTAAGAAAAATAAATGATAATTTCCATTGCTCAAAGTTCAATGAATGTTTCCCATTTGAACATTGCAGGGTAGTTGTGAACTGGTGACAGGTAAGATCACCAATGGCACATCATTGACCTCCCCCTCCCCCGGCATGGTCAGTGTCCATCAACGGGTGCACACGGTGACCCAGAAATATTTTGCCCTCACTAGTCATTTGGTGAAAGCCATGGAGTTGTGGGATCAAGCTGACGCGGAGACCAAAGGATTGGAAGGTCAGTTCAATAACTGTTGTTTCAACTGTTTTTAATTTTCCCTGTGGCTAGGGCCTTCTAGGTAGAAAACAAAAAAAAATACAGCGCCAAGAGAGTTGCAGGTAGAAATTATCCAAGGTTGAGCATTGTGAGCAACTGGAGCTTACAGTTTCACCAACCCTGTTAGCTGTAAGCCACATTGAAGCTGCACCACTAAAGGCAACAAAGCTCACCACCATCATAAACAAAACAAAACAAAAAAATAGGAGGTGAAATGGCTATGTATCCATCATGTGTTACTTTTGAAAGAATAACTTGAAATGATCATCCACTCCTGTCGAATGATGCTCATTGATAAACAAAAGCTCTGTTTACCACTGTGTCTGGTGAATGATTGACATAATGTGATTCTGTGTCAGGTACAATAAATCATGATTTTATAAAAAGCATTTACCTGTGTGTTTCGTCTCAGGAGCTTTTAAATGCATAGGATTTATCAATGAAGTATTTTTAAAAAAAACTTGTATTATTCCTTTAATGTTGATATTTTTAAAACACAAAGTTCATTTAATTCGTGAGATAATTTCTTACGCCTTCAGGTTTGTGCATTGAATTGAAGTTTTCCCCTTTCGCAAATTTTTCCTTTTAGATTTCTTTAACATTCTGGATACATCTTGTGGAGTCCTGACTTTTCACTCCGAGCCACCTAACATTGTGCGTTACATGAAGCATGCCCTAAGATTGCTCAACTTATGACAAAGGGTGCCACCCTGCAACCGCGGATCAGCCTTGTCCAGTCCTGTCGAGTCCAGTCCTGTGTCCAACAAATCCACACCTGATATGTGATCAACTGAGAAAAACATGTGCATTGCTTGAATTGTGTTAGTCCTTTCCCACGAGGACTAGAACCAGAAAGTGCTCAAAACATTTCCCGCTCGTCGGACTCCTCACTCCTCGTGTGACTTGCGTCAGTAAGGTCTAAATAAGACATGTTATTTCGCCAGGACCAAATTTCATTGATTATTCTTTTCTTTGAGAAGAGGAAGAAGCAAACGACCCATCACAAATCATCAAAACTTAAAAATAATAATTGTGATTCAGTTTGACTCTATGTGCATTATCCATAGTTGATAACAATCAATATTTGGCGGTGGTTGTATCTCCAAATACTTAATTTTTAAGACAAAATCCTCCTGAAAGCTCTCCTTTGTGTTAAAATAAAAAAAATAACTGTCTTTTATAGAAACAAAAACTTTCAGGAAATCCAATACTCAATTACAAAAAAAAAAGAAAAAAGCAACAAATAAAAAAACTTGACACCAAATCTCTGCCTAAAATAGGGCATAAATAGGATCCGTACGCCGCACCACCACCTCAACATAGAGTTTAATCTATGCAAGTGCTACAGTTTTGGGGGTGGTTTTTTGGTTGTATCTAATCTGCAGTCATTAGAGGTTTAGTTGAGAAGTTTTTAAAAGGGGAAATGCTAAGAAAATGTAAGGGAGGACATAAGAAATCCTGATTAATGTTTCCTAATTCGGATGGACTCCCTTGAAATATTTATCGAACTGTCAAAGCTGAGCTTCAGGAGAGAAGGGAGCTTGAAGCCATTTCTATTTATTTCACTCTTCAGGCTGACAGTTTTAGTCTGCCAGAGAGAAACACTCAGTCACCTGGAGAAGTGGCTGTAGTTGTTACATTTTGAGTACTATATACTTAATAGAATATGTTGTGTGATGAGGGCCGATTCATCAAGATGTCAGTAAAGCTTGTGGGTTTAAATTTTATCATGAAGAGATGGGTCCACTATTTTTTACTAAAAAGATGACCCCAGAATTTGAATTCACATGGCAGGCCCGATCAGAATCACAGGAGTTCGTTTTCATTCTCAAATTGTTTTATGTAATGCCCTCGTTATATATTATTTTAACAACTCATGTTGATTAAAGAAATGTATCATTTTAGAAAACAATTCACTCATTTTGAATGTTTTGTCATATCAAAATATAGTTTATTCAAAAAGCATATTCAAATTAATGCAGTCATTTTAAATGATGGCTTTCCCCAAGGCTATAGTTTTAGTCATTTCTTTAAACAGATTTGGAAAAAAAAAAAAAACTT
This sequence comes from Lymnaea stagnalis, assembly GCA_964033795.1. NCBI lineage: Eukaryota > Metazoa > Mollusca > Gastropoda > Lymnaeidae > Lymnaea > Lymnaea stagnalis. The sequence goes on along the minus strand of CAXITT010000395.1, from coordinate 86,536 downwards.
TTTGTTGAATCCAAAACAAAGCGTAATACTCTAAGCAAGGTATTTAGGTAGGATTTATTGATGTGCAGAAATAATTGTTGACAGTCGAGTCAAAGAGGTCTCCCCCTTTTGTTAAGTAAAATATGCCTGATTTTATTCCCATGTATTTATTTAATAATTTTTAAAAAAAAATATTATTGTCTAAGGTTTCAAAACCCAGAGGAAACTTTGTTGGGTATGAAAGAATTGTAATGTGGGTCGTTCCACCCCCCCCCCCTGGAATCTCACTATTGTGCTCCCAAGACTTTGATCTCTGTGGCAAATTTGATGACTACATATCTTACAATGCTTGTGTATGTGTGTGTTGACATGCGTTTCTTTTGGAAAACTTACATTGATTTTATGTGTGAACAAATGACCACAAAGTTATTCAGTGATTACATTTGTCATTGACCAAGTCAGTTGTGAGAATCAGTCAATTTTTATTATCCCAATAAAACCACACAACTTTTTATTTTACAAAATTTCAAGTTCCTGTTCGATACCAAGCTACTTAAAACTCAGTACCAATATTTCCACCAGTATTTCCACCGTGGCTGTCCTATGAAATGTCTGTTCTTGTCATTGGTTGTCTACATTGGTCAATAGAAATTAAGTCCTCACAGACCTTCCCAGCCCACAGTCAGTATTATCTTCAAGGTGAACCATCAAAATACCCCCCCCCCCCAAAAAAAAAACAAAAAAAAAAAAAAAAAAAAAAAATTTTTGAGATAGATGTAGGGGCCAGAATTTTCTGCATTTTTAAAATATTGTATTTTTTTGTTTTGACTTGCCATTTTTTATAATGTAGCCCATACACTCAATTTGTATTTGCAAAAAGAATGACAAAATTACCTTAAAAATATCTTGGTGATGGTTGTTCTGATGCTCTGAGAATTTGTGCCATGGTTGGGCTCTTCATTGATGTCTCGTAGGACAGATCATCTGATAAATCCGTTTGCAACGGCGGGGCATCAGTTTGGATTATAGCCTTGTAAATTGTAATGGCATTTTTATAGGGGAAAAAATTTTGAACAAATTTATCTCTGATGAAAGTTAATAGTCATTAAAGTCTTTCATTTGAATGGAGAACAGTTTGATCCGTGTGGAGCTGAATCTATCAGTCAGCTTTCTGCTCGAGTACAGCACAGATCTGCCATCACAGGACCACATTCAGTTGAAGAAGCCAAGTCCTGCAACTAGTCAGATCTGTATTGGAAAGATGGCTGAAATTGTTCACGTCCACCATGTTGGATTCCAGCCAGCAGATTGCTTGCCTTGGACGCCAGTCTACATTCGATGTTTGTGATACAAATTCTATAATACAAAAACCCAAGCTTATCAACCTTGTCTATTTCTGTGGATGTGGATCCAAGATTAAATGCTCAGTGTTGTGAACAGAGTTATTTAACAGATGTGTTATGTGTGCGGATGTGCGTCTTCTTTACCGGATTGCGCATCACTTAACAATATAAATAAGGTAGCTATGGAAATAGGCTGAGATTCCTTCCTTGTTAAATAAAGTACAGCAAAATGAGAAGCTGTTAGAGTTGTTTCTCTGGGTAGTGCTGCTAAGAGTCTGGTCAGAGTACATGTAAATACAACCCATTATGTCTTGAGATGGGTTATTTTGATGACCAATGTATTAGCTGCTATCGGCTGGCATCACAGTATCCCTGAAACGAGGGCAGTAGCAGAGCACCAGTGACATTATATATATAAATATATATATATATATATACATACATACATTTCTATATGTACAAATTATCTATCTATTATACATAATTGCCAGGTTTGCATTCAAGAAAATTATTTTCTCACAAAGCGCCTTTCTGAATGTCAGTGTTAGTTAGCATGCCTATGGATGGAAGTGAGCCTAGTCAGATATAGCATGGAGTTCAAACACGGCCATAGTCCTTGACCTTTTCTCCTATGGTACTATTTAATTTGAAAAGGCCATGGACAAGCTGGAATGTCTTAAAATAGTTTGACCTGAATTTCATGGTCTCTACCCCAACCCTTACACAGTGGTGACAAATTTCATTAATTTATTATCAGTTTTTTGAGTTGCACACTGGACATTGTCATTTATTTATTGTCGGTAATGCTTTAGTCAATTAGTCTAAGAAGACAACAACTTGGGGGGGAATCTCTCAGCCATTGCTCATTTTTCCCCTTATATTTAGCTCCACAAGACCCAAAAATAGTTTGGTGAAAAGCGGCAGTAAAAGTTTGAATACATTTCTCTGTAAAAACCTCAGTATTTCCCCACAGCTGTTGAAGACAAAAATGTTTGATTGCAAATGTCTTATTTCATTTCCGCATTCGCTCCCCCCTGAATCTTTCTCTCTTGCTGGATGGGGATCGATGACCAAAGATGGTTGGGAATAGATGGTTGGGAATAGATGGCTGGGTATATAGATGGCTGGGTATAGATGGCTGGGCATAGATGGCTGGGCATAGATGGCTGGGCATAGATGGCTGGGCATAGATGGCTGGGCATAGATGGCTAGGCATAGATCGCTGTTAAAGAATTGAGTTAGAGTAGAAAACTTAATTTACAACAACAAAAATTATCTTTAAGAGCTTTTTTGAAAAAGGGGGATGTGGGGATAATTAGTAGTATTGTTTATCAAAGAGTTCATCAACTTGGTTAACACCTAGAAGACAAGTTTTTTGTAAAGATTAGGTGTTAGTTCTAAAAATGAGAATTTATTCTAGTGATGAGATGTTCCAAAAAATGATGTCCTTCTAAAGATGGCTTGAATGAGCTACTGTATCCTATATATTTCAATGTGTGATGTAATATGAAGATTTTTGCCATTTAATCTCACTTGTCAAGTCTCGTGTCTCTGAAGAGTTCTTGATTGATATCTTTAATGAAAGATCTTCCTTCTTCTCTGTGAATTTTTTTTGTTTTTTTGGTGTTATTGCCCAAATGCTCAACTGAGCTGAACTTGCATCATTCTTTTACTTTCTCATCCGGCTGGCTCATTGTGTGAGCTTCATCTGGTCAGGTCCCATGTTCACCAATGCACGGCTGGCTCATTGTGTGAGCTTCATCTGGTCAGGTCCCATGTTCACCAATGCACGGCTGGCTCATTGTGTGAGCTTCATCTGGTCAGGTCCCATGTTCACCAATGCACGGGAAACTGTATAAAATCCTGTCTTTTTTGTTTACCCTGAACAAATTCCATCTATTTTGTAAATGTTTCTATAATGCCTGCATTCCGACAAACCATGCTATCTTATGTTTACAGAAGATAACTTTCAACCTTTTTTTTTGCTCCCTCACAAACCATTTTAACTGGTGGTGTAAATCACTTTGTAAATGCTAAGGAAAAACAAAAAATTTAAAAAAATGTGATATCTGAACATAGTATGAGATCAATATCTGGTGATTGGCACAAACACTATTGGTCTGCTTCAATTGATGTCAACTACTGGTTATTGGATGTGGTCAAAAGTTTTTCTTTTAAAGTTTTTTGTTCCGTTGTAACAAAATGAAATGTTTTTGACAATTTTACATGAGAATCGGGTGTTTGGCTTGAAATGTACTGAATATTATGTTTGGTTTTTATCATTAAAAAAAAATAATTCCTTTAAACATTTGAGAAAATGGATCACACCAGTCATAGGGAAGAAAGTATTTCAGGATAAAACCCTGATTGAAATCATGCATAGTTTGTGAAGGCTCAACAACCGTTAAACAATGGTCAGATGTCAACTGCATAGTTAGGCGGGTAGCTGATCCCATATGACACAGTTAACTGGGAGAGTCAGTGATGTAGACACATGTACGTCTTCTCCCATACAATCTCAGTGGGTCATTCACATTGATGTCGATGGTATTATTCTTGTCTTCCATTTTTGTTTTCATGTGCCTTTTGTTTTGAATCGGCGGAACAGATAGAGCTGCACAGCTGTGGGTTGCATGGCGGCATCATGGGTTGGGCATCGCTAGTGATTTTTGGGGACGGGGGCATCATGGTTTGAGCACTAGCTATTTGTGAAGTGGCATCATCAAGGAGTCACCAGTTGTTGTGTTGGACACTATGGTTGTTATGGTGTTGGAGTATTCTCTGCTTCTGTTTTGACAACATTCCTTTGTATGTGAATTTCTATGTAACTCTAGCCTGACTCTGTATGCCCATGAAATATCTCTCAAAGACAATTGGTTTCACATTTTGCTAACAAAGATTTTTTTTTTCTCACTTTTTTAAAAATTTATTTTGTTCAGCCCTAACTTTTATTGGTGGAACGATTTAGCATAAAATGTATAGCATGTACTATAAAGTGAAACAAGAAATCAGGAGTTATCATTGTTAAAATCTGTCAGTCTCAGCTCAGTACCAGCTCTCACTGTTACTACTAGAAAATGTTTAGAGCATGCTAGGTCCTTACGATCCAAACGGGGGGGGGGGGGGGGGNNNNACTAAAAGAATAAAAAAATTGTTTTAATGAAGAAAAAAAAATTTAAATTTAAAACCAAAAGAAGCTCACTGCACCAGAGTTGACAGCAACTCCTAATCTCATGTTAGATTGAACCAATCCATACAATGGGTGTGTTAGTGTGAGCACTTGCGATACCTTCAGCAATATCTTTCATCTGTGTGTAGGGGTTCAATACAGAATTCTTGTTGTGTGGGTGGGGGAAATGCAATAAATAGTCTGTTGTCACAGTGGATGCAATTGGTTAGCTAGCATGTTCATCACTTGGGCAGTTTCAATGATTGACGGTTGTCAAATTGATGGTGAGAAGGCTCTAAAATCTTGAGGCGATCAAGTCACTGTGTGGGGGCCAGGGTTGAACTCATCTATGTTTGATACCGTACTACAACAATGTGAGATCAGCTTTTGCAGTTCCCTGGCTGTGGCAAACTTTGTTTGAGGCCTTATACTCTCCCTTATACTCTCCCTTATATTCTCTATGAATTCATCTCCTCCTTGTCTTGGAATTATGCTAATGGATTTCTTTGCATGACTATAAAGTGCCATAGATGTATGCCTAGAGTTTACTTGACTGAACTTTTGCTTTTGGCAAACTTGCTTGCAGTCAGCAAGTACACCATAAACTCGTATGCAGTCATTCCGTATGTGATAAACCTATATGCCTGTAGCGTGAAATAACTTTCTCATCTGCTACAGTGTGAGGCCTTCTCCAAAACATGTTCAAAAATGTGTTGGGTCATTCAGAACCAAAAACGCAAAAGTTAACGCAACCCCAAAAAACTAGATGATGATAGTTTTTGGTGCATTGTTACTAATCAGGGGAAATAGAAAGAATCAAAATTAATTTTATTCAATAAAGGAATAAATTGAAGCATTACTTTGTTTGCAAATGTAGCACAAAGCTTTGGGCACTCCCGTTTGATACATGATTAAATAATACTATTTTTTGAAGACTCTATTTGTCACAAGTGCACCGTCTTTATAACATGCTCTTATCAACATCAAAACTGAGCCCTAGACAATTTTTAATTTGCATGTGTGCAGAAGTGGACTTATTTCTGTGGCCTTTGGAAAGATATTTGGGGGGAGGGGTGGGTGGGGAGGGGGGGTTAATCTTAGAAGACTCGATGTGATGAAATGTTTTGCCTTTTTTTCAGAGATGAAATCTTTATTGAGCTTGTTGTGTCTGGTATGCCTTATAAACCTTGTACACCACAAACAGGACCTGGCCTGACTCTTGTACAGCTGTCTCATGTCTCCAGATGTCTGTGTTACACATTCTTGTGCTTGAGTACAACTCCACTCTTTTAGCTACTTGGAATACTGTCGATAACTGACTTAAAGCCATTTCAGCAAAGCTGGCAATACAAATTTTTTTTTATATTAAATTACTGCTCCATCTGGAATATTTACTCAGTGAAGGTAAACAACAATTTGGAAGTATTTGTTTAAATACTAATGACAGTGGACAGCTGGAATGAATGAGGTTGGCTCTCTACATTAAACATAGGATTTGATTTAGCACCTTTTTAATTCTTGTTTATTCAATGAAAACCTCACCAGTACAATGATCTGAGATCATGAACTATTTGAAATTCTTAAACATGTTTAGTTTTCTGAAGAGAGATTCTAGGGCATGATGGGATTCCAAACCTGAGGTCTAGTTGTTGAAGCTCTGGGAAGTTCTGTTAGATTAGAAGGGCTGTACTTGGCTGTACTTGAGTACACTTGGCTGTACTTGGCTGTACTTGAGTACACTTGGCTGTACTTGAGTACACTTGCCATTTTCTGAGCTCTTCATGTCTCAAAACGCTAACATATTAAAGATGTGGTCATCAGTGGCCAGTTGTTGGTCATCTTGCTGTGATGATGATTGCCTGACCTCTTCCACTGACACTGATCAAACAAGGGAGCTGGGAGAAATGGCTAAAAAGAGCAGCCAAGTTTTCTGATGTAATATTCAAGGATTGAATGGATTATGCAGCTGTTAAGAGCAGACCAGGCCTTAGTGACAGTTGGCCATGGTGGGTTTGTGGACATTTATGAAATACTTAACTGTCGGCTGATGGACCAGATTTCACCCACTTGTAACTGGTCAAATGATGTCCGAGAGTGGGTGGTCGATTTAAATTGGATCATTGGTCAGTTATGATGGAAATCTGGCAAATGTGATAGGCAAATTCTATTTATTTAATTTAACACTTGATATAATTCTGTAAACTATGATTTTTTTATTTTTTTTTAAATTTCAACATTTAACAAAGGCAATATGATAAACTGTGCCACACAAAGCATTGCTCAAACATGCGTGGTCATCTTTGTCTGGCCCAATATATAATATGCAAGCGGTGGTGCAAGAAAAACTGTTGAGTTGGACTTACGATTTGTGTTGACAAATGTTGGATTTCATGTGGCTAATGAATCAGGGTTCCTCCCCCCTTCCCCTCTTATTTGAACCCCATTCCTGATTGCGATGTATATTGGCATCTGTTGCCCTCAAACTAAAGATATCAAATTCTATCACACACAAAAAAAAAAGATCAACATTTTGGTTCTACTGTGCTTTCATATGAAGTCATAAATATCATAATTTATGTTGAGCATACTCATTGTTGTCATGGAAACGTTTGTTATTTTTTTTTAATTTCTGTTTTCTATGATAATCTGAAGCATTTTGCCAAGAGGTCACGTAAGCATTGTGCTGAGGTCAGAGGTCACGAAAGCATTGAGCTTTATTCCTTGATCTTGTTGTAAATAGTGTACAAGATGAGATAGTCTGTTGACTATTTTAGCATTAATTTGAGCCTCAATTGTTGCAATATTAGCAGTTGTATTTGAATATGATATTCCTTTTTTGAAACAAAAAAGTTTTAAAAAAAATGAAAGCTGAAAGATTGAAGTTGAAATTAGTCATTAAAATGCTGTGGTCTCCCTTTAAACTACTTGTTTGAAGCTTTGAGTTAGCCACTTTATTCTTACTACAGTCGAATGCTTCCTATTTTGTTTATTTATGTGTCAAATGTGACATCCATAAACACATGGCAAGAAAGGAAATAGTCACCTATAGTATTTTTATTTTTTTATTAGCATTTTTTCAATTCCACTAGCTTTCTATTGAAGTTGTTGTAACAGTATCCATTGCCTCATAACATCCCTGGAGGGCTCCTCATGTCGGTACAGAACTTTAAAGACATGTTGATTGAACTTGAGCTTAATGTAATCAGATTTATGCAATTCCTGTGCTTGAACAATGATTTTGTGTTAGCTCTAGCAATGTACAGTTATGTGAGCTGAGTAGACATGAGCTGAATGTATCGGGCAACAGTGAGAGATGTGCACCAGCCTCTGTTTCACGTGACCATCAAACTGCAAGCTATTGGCATAATAATATTGAATCCATTCTTGCTAGTTGGGAGAACGATTGATTCATCCAACTTGTATTGCAAGATGCATTTTCTTTATGGTGTTCCAAGCTGTCCTTAGTTTCATTATTTTACTGGAGTGTTGATGTCCTGACATTTTAAAACCATTTCCGAGTAATGTTTTTAGAATGTTCACATTTTTAACCTGCATTTTATGAACACTGTTAAAAAAAATGAAACAAAGAGCAGAGCATTTTATTTGTGTTGATTTGAGAGTGTTTCCTTGTTTGTTCAGTTTGTACAGCTGCCAAGTGGTCTATTCAAACAAGCGGGGGGTCTAGCACAGGTTTTTATCTTAGCTCTTATTTTTACTTTCTTTAAGATAATATGGGGGGGGGGGGGGGGGGGTTTTTTTTTTTTTTTTTTCCCTTTTTTAATATAAAAAAAAAAAGAAAATAATGTGTTTCTCCTTGCGGTGAACCAGTCACCGAATTGCAGTTTGGTGAGTCTGAGAAAAGCTATCTCTGACAGTGAGCCCGTGCCAGCCCATCCATGCCTAACAGACAGTGATACTGCTTAGTGCTGACCCAACAAATCACCATGTCTTTAGTTTATTTTGTTGTATATTTGTGAAATTTGTACAGATATTTAAATAATGATGTGCCATCTTAAAAAAATAAATTCCTTTTCTTTCTTCATATGAAGGATTTTTTTTTTCTTGTCATTGGTGAACATTGCAAAAAAAATGTGTAATTTTTGTGATTTCATGTTACAACAATTTTCATTTGATTATTTTTTGTGTGTGTACAAGTACACAGTGTATGTATATTATATATGTGTGTGTGTATATATATATAATATATATATATATATGTATATATATATATGTGTATACATATATATACATATATATACATATATATATATGTATATGTATATATATAAATAAATCTATAACCTATGTAAATAGTTTGATAATGACACTATTCTTTGAGTTGATTGTGAGGAGGTATGAGGCTCTGCTGGTAAATGTCTGTAAGACAGGTGTAATGTGTGTTGTGGAGTGTGGTGGGGCTGTGTCCCCCCCAGCCTCACCCTCAACACCCAAACCAATGTGGTTTCGGTGTAATGATGCTTCTAGAAAATGATGATATTGTCTTAAAGACTGCTACTTTATTGATTGACTTTTTGATGATCTTGTCTTAAAGACTGCTACTTTATTGATTGACTTTTTGATGCAGAAGCAAACTGTTTATGAAAAATAAAACCATAAAATGAAAATTACTATTAAAAAAATAATAAATAAACAAAATGAAATCATTTGTCCTTTTGATTTGCCTCTGTTGAAATAATAAATCTTTCTCTTTGAACTAAATTTAACTATTTAATGTCAAGTCAATGTTCTACAGTTTCTCTAAAATTCTGTTCTTCAAATTAATCAGATCCAAATTTCAGCTCATGGAGCAAATGCCCACCAAGTGTTCTTTAACTTCAATAAAAAGTGACCACTTTTCATTTTGAATTTCTCAAAGGTGCTCTTATATTCAAAGATGAACATTTTTCATTATAACACATACACAAAAAAGCCAATTAAATTTAAGTCCTCAAGTCATTTGCTGCTGATCTTAGGGGTCGTTCATAAATTACGTCATGCTGAAAATGACCTTTTTAGACATCACACCCCCCCCCCCCCCCCCCCCCCCCCCCCGGTCACAAAGTGTCACAAATTCTTTAACACCACCGGACTCAGTGGTTTTTTTTGTTTTTGTTTTTTTAATGAGACTAACTATAGGTCAAAGGCATTGCAATTTTAAAATATTTTATAATTTAATTTTGGAAAAGCAAAGAAAACAAATAACATTATATTAATTTATTAAATATTTATTTTATTTTCAAATATGAAAGACATTTTTATTGACTATACTAGACAGTTAATGTGAAGCAGAATGAAATGGAAAAATAAAGTCTTCATCTAAACCTGTTATTAATTATTCTCTTCATCAAAACCTGTCATCACTAATTCTTCATTGAAACCTGTTATTCTGTTCAACTAACCATGCCTTTATTCTCTTTATTAATCTGAACCTGTTATTCTCTTAATCTAAACCTTTCATTATTCTCTTCATCTAAACCTGTTATTCTCTAAACCTAAATCTTTCATTATTCTCTTCATCTAAACCTGTTATTCTCTCCCGAAGAGTAACTTTCAATTGAATGCTAAATTATATAAGGTCTATCTCATTCATTGAACTGCCCAGTTATTAGCAAACGGTTACTGGAGATCAGGTTTCAGGAAGAGACTTTGTTTACATTAGGATAACATTCAATTTTTTTTCAAATGACAGGTATAAAATAGTATACATTGGTAAATGACAGTGGGTAAATGAACCAAATGATGCAGTTAAATGAGAGCCCCTTTTCCATTTAGAACTTCTAGGATTATTATTATTACCACTTAGCCACTAAATTTAAGAAGTTTAATAATTTTAGATTCCCATTTAGCCACTTTTAACATTTAGCCAATAATATGATCATTAACTTCAGAGTCAAACAAGCTGGGGAAGACATAAATTGATAGGCTATGTCATAAATTATAAAACTCTCTTTTCGCATGACTAGGTGAACACCTACCAGTACATTCAAAAGAGCTGAAAATATTTAAATTAATCAAAAATCATTAAATTAGATACCTGGTTCCCAATCCAAAATGGGTGTCATAGGGGGGAAAGGGGGGGGGGGGAATCGCCAACTAAACCAGTAAACTAATGTTTAAGAAATAGTCATCTTAAATTGTTGTATGAATAAAGTTTGAATGATTTCATTTTAGATGCATATTCCTTTACCATAAAAATTTAAAAATATTCAGGGGCCATAGATTACTTTGCTTGTATCTAAAGTGGGGTTGTGTGTCTAATGATGAATGAATGCTTTTTTTTTAAAGTGTATATGACCTAAATTTATATATAAAGGGATTTGGGGGCAGGGAAGGAATGGGACAGGACTCTCAAGTCTTAAGTGAGCAACTGAAGAAAAACATATCATTTCAGATTACTTCTTACATGCCATCTTTCAGACATGCCATCTAGAACTTACTGTAAATGACACTGTAACATACCAGTACCACTACACATTCATCATAATTTATCATTTAAACTTAAAAACTTAAAACTGCATACAAAATAACTTGCTCCTCATAAAGGCACATCAAAATTCAAATATAAATATGCATTTAAAAAAAAAAAAGTGAAACAATGAGTAAAATACTACTTTAAACAGAAACAATTATTTGACATATGTTGGCCTATAATGATTCATTTACTAAATGAAACTTTACAAGATTGAATTTCACAGATTTTTTAATGAAATTTAAATATATAACATAATAAACTTTAAAAATTTTATAAAGGTAAAAGAAGTAAGAAAAATTAATATTAAAAACAATTAGAAAAGAAAGTACAGCAGGAAATAAATGATAAAATCAAAATCTTTTGAACAAAAAAACAACAAAAAAAACAATATAACATTAATAAACTCAAATGTAATAAAGTACAGCATGAAATAAATGATAAAATCAGAATCTTTTGAACAAAAAAAACCCCAACTTATATCATGTCAGCAAGAATCAACATGTGCTTTTGGATTTAATACAATGAAATCTGATGAATTTAATTTACTAACCCATTTAAACACAAACACACACACAATCTTACTGAAAACATCAAGGCATAAATATAAAAGTCCCAAAGCTAAGAGCAATTAATGTTCTTAAATTTACATATCTTCTTGCAAAAAAAACAAACAACAAACAACAAATTTTTAAATATATTTAAGAGAATGTCATAGAATAATAGTTGCAACAAAGTGTTTTATATATTATATAGTGTGCACATTTAATTAGAGCTAAATCTGTCCTAATTTTGATATTCTATCTCGTCTAGTAATACATTAGTGAGGTAGGGGATGGAGATGTTGATGGATTTGTCTTTTGCTTTTTTAAAATAATCAATCATATTATAGGGATTAAAAAAAAAATAATGTTTCTTTAAAGAGTTTAGCATAGCTGGAATTATGATAAATATATCTATATACATGTACTGGAAATATATAACATTTAGCCCAATCACTTTTTAAAAAATAAATAAATTCATATAACCTTAGCTTGCCCCAAGGGACCAATCCTAAACAAACAAAACAAAAAAGCAAGTAATAAATATGTCAAGGAATTAATAGTCTAGCTCTTTACTTCATAACTGTTTAATACAATATATATGTATTCTTTGGTATAGTTAGAATTTGTAATAATTTTATTAGCATCTCAGTCTTCATTGTGAAGATATTTCTTTCTGTTTAAACAGAGCAAAAGTGTAAGCAAAGATGTGATCCCACTTTAATGTACTCTATCCCAGACCATAGCAGTTGAATAAATTAGCTTTTGCCAAAGTTCAATGAAAAATAATTGAGAATATTCGCAACATTTTGCTGTCATCGTAACACATTAAAAAGATTAAAGTAACATGTTTAAAAAAATGGAAGCTTACACAAAGCTTTCAAACATCAGTTGTAATAAGTTTGGACAAGACTTTATGAATGGAGATATCCAGTTTAAAAAAAATAGATCTAATATAATTAAAAGTGGTTTAATTGCTGTAAAACTTGATAATAATAATTTATTTTTTTAGAGAGGGCTTTCTCGGGGCTAAGATTTAGTCTAACCCAAAGTTTAATAGATTCTACAGTTGTGCTTTCAACAGTTGTTCTTCCAACAGTTTTTCTTTCAAAAGTTGTTATTTTGTGATCAACGATAACTTTATCAGTGAATAAAACAAAGAAACTTCTGTGTAGTTCAAAGTTGGTATCAGGTTTGAACCCAAAAGTTATTTTCATCTGAGATATGCACAAATTAATCCATAGCTAATGCATAATTTATCTTATTCAATCTAGCTGACATCAATCTTTTGCTCATTGAATTTGAAGATTTGATGAATAAATAATGAGGTGAATATATCCTATCCAATACAAGTTTCCCCTGTTTTAGTGGCAGCAAAATAAAACAGTAAAGACTAAAGACACAACAACAAGGATAAATGGAGTTGTTGTTGCCGGCAAACCCAGGTTGCCCGGATCTCCTCTGGGTGTCTTCTTGTCGCTTGCTTTCTCGGCCGCCTCTGCCAGCTTCCTCGACTCTTTGTGCCTCTCTTTTTCCAGTTCCTCCGGAGACATGTCCATGTTGTATGGCTCGTGGCTCTGGTGGCTGTCGGGGTTCAACAGTTTCTCAGTGTCCTGTTCACGACTTGAGGCGACGTCATTGTCGTGCGACTCTGGGTGGTTGACGTTGTATGGTACCGTCTCCTGGTACTTTTCGTTGTCGATATTCTCGGAGTTCATGTTGTCTTCAATGCCGTCATCATGATTATTATCAAGAGAGTCTTCTTTGTAATGCTTATGTTTGTCTGAACTTTCAGTCGTGTCTTGATCTCCATGACCAATATGTTGTTCTGTATCAATACTTTTTATTGGTTTATTATCTTGATTACTACTGTGATCAAGTTCTGGTGTTTGATCTGTAGTTTCAGGCTGTGTTTCTGTACTTCTTGCAGTTGTGCTATGATCCACAAGACCATGTCCAACATCTTCATTACTATTATTATTATCACCATATGTGTTCTCTTCATGGGGAGATGATTCCTCCATCCTATCGCTTGGAGTCACAACATTTGCCCCCTGCTGCATCATCTCCTTCTCATCCTCCTCTTCAGCTATCACCAGCAGACCCTCAAACAACTTCCCCCTCTGAAAGTCATAATGTAACTTACTGGTGACATGAATCCTGACGATGTCAAAATGCTGACTTTCGTTGCCGTCTGGTGAGAGCAAAAACTCCACTGACTTGTTTTGTGACCACTCCTCTGTGTTCTGCAGGGGTCCTGTCACTATCAAATTCATGCTGCCCGCCCGGTCACCAGGGAGGAGCTCCCCAGCCAAGTTTCTCCCAACTCTGAGAACCAAGATATTGGCCTCGTTCAGTTGGACAACTGCATCCCCCACAATACCATTTCCATACACACCAATGTATTTACTGGTCGGCGATAAATAATGAACGACTCTAGATTCTAAAGGTGCTGCCTCCTCTTCACTGAAATCATAGTTGTCTTTGTCTTGCTGACCGCCATTCATGCTGCAAGCATTTTCCTTAGTGACCCAGGGCATCTTCTCAAGGATGATGTCTGCGATGTAGTACATGATGCCTTCCAGGGCCCGGGATGAGTTATCGTTTCCTGGTCCATTGATGGAGACGAAGATGCCAGACTGGACCTCGGGGAAAAGCCAGATCTCAGAATGGTAGGCATACAAACCACCACTGTACTTGTAGCGTTTCAAATCTGGAAAGGAAGAGAGACAGAAATTTGCAGTAAGCAATGAAAGTGTTTTGATGGATTTTTTTTGCATTTCTCCCTAATAATCAATTCTACTTCTCAGGCTGTCTAAAATATAAATCTTAATCCCTCTATTATTCAATTTTATTTTAATTATTCTATCATTCAATTTAATTTTAATTATTCTATTATTCAATTTTATTTTAATAATTCTATCATTCAATTTAATTTTAATTATTCTATTATTCAATTTTATAATAATTATTCTATTACTCAATTTTATTTTAATTTTCATTTACTCAATTTTATTGTAATTATTCTATTATTCAATTTTATTTAATTATTCAATTTTTAAAAAAATTATAATTTATTCAATTTTATTTTAATGATTCTATTTTTCAATTTTATTTTATTCTATTATATATTTTTATTGTAATTATTATATACTTCAATTTTATTTTATTCTATTATATATTTTTATTGTAATTATTATATACTTCAATTTTATTTTATTCTATTATATATTTTTATTGTAATTATTATATACTTCAATTTTATTTTATTCTATTATATATTTTTATTGTAATTATTATATACTTCAATTTTATTTTATTCTATTATATATTTTTATTGTAATTATTTTATACTTCAATTTTATTTTCATTTCAAAAACATACATAAACCTTGCCTTATCCACAAAAACATATTTAAAAAAAAAATTATAGTGACACAAATTTTCAAGTAATTTAGAAAATTTGAATTTTATTAACTATATTAACTAATCTAGACTCTAACGCTTAATGAATTCAATTATTCTCTTTTATATTTTTCTGATATGAAATCTATTAATCTTCATTACTTTCATATGACTCACATCACCTCAAGATTACTAATTAAATATTGTTTTGATTAAAGCTTTTAAAAAATAGAAAAAAGGAACTGTTTTGCTATTGATATGAGGGTTTGAACTGATAGGCATGTGGATCATTTGCACCCCCCCCCCATCCCCAACCACCACAATGTTCTTATTCAAGCTACTGTTGCTGCTAGTCCTAGACTAGAATAGAGTCAGAGTAAAAAAATAAATAATGCCCTTTTGTCTTATTTATCATTTAAGTATGACAATACAATTTTAAGAAATTATTCAAAATTTGCTTTTTATAAAATTCTAGGAAATAAGATATATAAGTTAACCAAGTGTGTCACTACTTACCTCTGTATGTGGAGGCCAACCATCCCATTCCATACCCGATTGGTTTATCAAAGTCGTTGCTAAGGAAGCCTTCTTTAAAGTTGTCAGGAACAGTAACCCATGGATGAAAAGCGTCCCTGATAAGATAATTTATTCCCGAGTCGCCTTCCTTGGCTTGTAAACTGTGCAGGATATGACTGAGCCACTTGGTGACGTCATCTGCTGAAGCCATGAGGGACCCCACGGGTTCAAATGGGTGGAGACTGTGGACAGCAGACAATAGTAATATCAACAGATATCAAATAATCGTTATGATATCAACAGATATTAAATTATCATTATGGTATCAACATATATCAATCTATATTCTTTTGATCAAAATAAATAAATAAATCCAATTAAAACAAATGAAAACAATGCTAACATCATAGACTACATGGCACAACATCATAGCCTACATGGCACAACATCATAGCCTACATGGCACAACATCATAGCCTACATGGCACAACATCATAGCCTACATGGCACAACATCATAGCCTACATGGCACAACAACATAGCCTACATGGCACAACATCATAGCCTACATGGCACAACATCATAGCCTACATGGCACAACATCATAGCCTGCATGACACAAAATCATAGCCCACATTGCACAACATCAGAACCTACATGACAAAAAATCATAGCCTACGTGGCACAACACCAGGACCTATATATATATGACACAACATCATAGCCTACATGTCACAACATCATAGCGTAGCTGGCACACCATGATAGCCTCTATGGCACACCATCATAGCCTAGATGGCTCAAGCAGCTCGATAGCTCAAGCCAACATGATCACGTTTTGTCCCCAGGGGTGGCGAGGGAGATCATAGAGATTCACAGAAGGAAATCCACCCTTCACTGTTTAAAGTTTAATCTAAAGCAAGCTGTCCCGTTGGCGTTTCCTGTAGTAATAGTCATTGGCTTCGCGGCATCCTCTAAAGGAGGGGGTGTGGGGGGGGGGGTGGGGGGGGGGGGGGGGGGGGGGGGGGTTTCGCGATAAGGATTCACGGGGGCCGCATAAGAGCTTCGACTTCGACTCATGCTGCTGACGCCTTTCCTTATATGAACGATTTTGGTAAGCATTTGATAAATATATTACGCCATTTGTCTTGGGTCTTTACACCATACGTCATAAAAATAAATGGGTCTGTTTTTTGGTGTTTTTTTTTAAAACTTTGTTTTTACAAACTCTGCAGCTTTTTCCAGTATTTCATAAAATAAGATGCCAGAACATTGTCACTAAGCAAAGATTGTACAGGCGCTAAGTATTTTATTTCCTTAACAGCAGTAAAGGTATTCATTGAAATGTGTTCTTAAAATAGACTAGACGGAAATCCCGTAGAGCCTAGACTTAAGAGAATAAGTGGTTTTGGCTTTTATTGACGTCATCGAAGTCACGTGATTCAAGTTCTCATATTATTTGACCTGACAGATGGAGGCTGGCATGACGGTAGCGTTCGCACTGCTCTCCATCCACTGCCCCACCACCATAAACTTCTTGGACAACCCACCCCCCAACCGCACACATTAGTTGCTGAAAAAAAAATATTACTAATAACTCACGAAACAGCAGCAGAAACAACAACAGCAGCAACAACAACAGCAGCAACAAAACATGTTTGCAGTTGAACAACTTTAGGAACCTGTCTGAAATGTGACCTTCACTGACAATTTCTCTAACGTCATCAGAGAAAATCACTGAGGGTCAGCTCGTACCATGCCTCGCAAGCTAACCCATCTCAGGTCAGTTTGACCTCCGAACAGACGAGCACACGTCATAGACGGCTACAAGATAAAATGGCTAATAAACTTCACCCCCCCCCCCCCCCCCAACCAAAAAAAACAACAAAAAAAACACAAAAAAAACAAAATAAGAAAAAAAAAAATGCCCGACGCTCGATGACCAAGATACGGTCAAAGGTCATCGCATTCCAGAGTCCAGGGGGTGATATTCTGAGAGCTTGCAGTCAAGGGGCCGTAAAGTCGTGCCATGCTATAAACCTAATCAGATTTGTCTCCCCCAGAGGACCAGATCGGTAATCAGTCAGCGCTTGACTGTTATTATCAGTTAGAACAGGCCACGTTCAGCTGGTCGTGTTTCCCAATGGATCAAGATAAACGCTGCTCTAAAAGTAATGTGTTGTTCTGAAGCCAGCCTGGCTGGGCAAGTCCGAGCCTACCTACAGTTGTTCAAATTGATTTAGATTTTTTAAAAATATTTTTTTTTTACAAATTTTAATATTATAGCCCAAAATAGGAATGTCACGTGTACACTTGAAAGGATGGGGCTGGTAGGATGGGGCTGGTAGAATTGACATTGGTGAACAATGGTAATCGGTTTAGAGTCTATCCGACTTTGAAGGAGGCAACGAGTTTCACATGTAGTTAAGGTGGAGTTAATGCGGAGTTAAGATGGAGTTAAGACTGAGTTAAGATGGAGTTAAGACGGAGTTAAGATGGAGTTAATAATACGGAGTCAAGATGGAGTTAACACGGAGTTAATGATTGAGTTGAGATCAGTGATTATTTCAGAAATTTTCCCGGGGGGGGGGGCACTTCAGATATTTCGGGAGGGGGGGCAGTGCCAGTTGATTTATTGTTGGACATATTTTTGCTCCGTTTGGGGCACTTGGCTTTCCCTGGGGG
>CAXITT010000395.1:41938-68303 GCA_964033795.1 Lymnaea stagnalis | reverse complement strand
GGGTGGGGGGGTTATTTCGAAAACTGGTAAACTGTCCTGTTTTTGCTCTTGTTGTTTCTTCTCCATCAACCCGTAGTCGACGCATCAACCCGTAGTCGACGCATCAACCCGTAATCGGCGCATCAACCCGTAGTCGACGCATCAACTTAAAATGACCGCCTTGAACTGCTAGTTCATATGTCATTTTAAAATACACAGTTCCACAACTTCCTTGACATATAATTTTTTGTGTGTGTAAATAAATCCAAACTGAGCAGACTAAACATTTTGTTTCTCTTTAGTCTCCTTTTCACATTCTTGGAAAGCTTTCCAGGCAGGCGTGCAACTGACGTCATCAACGCCGGCCATTTCATCAAATAACAGTTGAGTAAGGTTGCTCTCCCGGGATTCCGGGATCCCTCACGATATTTCGTAACCTTAAGACTTCCCGGGAAATTTGACCTTAGCGGGAAATTTGACCTTACCGGGAAATTTGACCTTACCGGGAAATTTGACTGTACCGGGAGATTTGACCTTACCGGGAAATCAGACCTCACCGGGAAATCACAGGTACAAACTTTTAGAATAATTTTTTTCTTTTTGGTTCATTATAGTAGGGCCTACATGACATATTGTCACAAATTGTCGCTATAAGCCAAGAACTATTAAAATCTGGTTAAATGCGCAGAAAGAATACGCTCAGTGGCTCTGGTACACAGCAGAGGCCGACAGAATTTCGGTTTCGGCATCCAAAGTTGCCATATGATACTTTTTTTTTTTTTTTTTTTTCGTTTAGTTTCGGTTTCGGCCGAAAGTGATTAAGGCTTTTGGTCAACTACCAGAAGACAGACTTTCTTCACTCGATCTTTTTGTAGGGCGGCAATCCGATATTCTTTACTGCTTTATTTTTTTTTTTTTTTTTTTTTTTTATTTTTTTGTTTTGGGACACCAAAGTTGCCATTTGATATTTTTTTTTTTTTTTTTTTTTTCGTTTAGTTTCGGTTTCGGCCGAAAGTGATTAAGGCTTTTGGTCAACTACCAGAAGACAGACTTTCTTCACTCGATCTTTTTGTAGGACGGCAATCCGATATTCTTTACTGCGCGACGTTTTTTTGTCCCGGTATGATATATGACTAATCGTATGTGACCACTGCTCGCAGCTACCAGATGGCCCATTTGTCCAATATTTCCAAGCAATAAAATTACAACTAGGCTTAGGCAAAGGTGATTATTATTTATTTTTTTAAAAATGTAATGTAATATTAATATTTATATTAGGATTTTTGTTAAACGTTTGGTTTTTAAGTAAAATGTGAGAACCCTCGGTTTATTCAGTTCATTCGTTCGTGACATTCATTTTGATATATCATTATCTTGCTCATAAATGTTGTCACAGCCAAATATAAATAATCATGTGACATTTGCAAGTAAAAGTAACCTTATCATTCATATAGAAGTAAAGGGACCTTATCATTCATATAGAAGTAAAGGGACCTTACCATTCATGTAGAAGTAAAGGGACCTTACCATTCATATAGAAGTAAAGGGACCTTACCATTCATATAGAAGTAAAGGGACCTTACCATTCACATACAAGTAAAGGGACCTTACCATTCATATAGAAGTAAAGGGACCTTGTCATTCATATAGAAGTAAAGGGACCTTACCATTCACATACAAGTAAAGGGACCTTACCATTCATATAGAAGTAAAGAGACCTTACCATTCACATAGAAGTAAAGGGACCATTCATATACAACGAGACATGAACAGAATTATATTTAAAGCTTTTTTTAAAATATTATTTTGTTGTTGTCAACCCTGCATCTGGCCAACCTGCATCTGGCCAATGTAGTTTAGAGACGCACCTAACATGTTTTTGGTTACAAGTTTACACGAGGCATAGCAGCTAACATAAGCTCCCCCCTCCCCTCGCGTTGTGTGCGTCATTTGGCCTGGTCGCCTATTTTATCTTATGCTTAGTGGCGTCACTAGGGTTGGTGTCACCCAGTGCGGCAAACCCAAATGGTCACCCAATTCAGACTTCTCCATGGACCTCGTCCGAGGTCGGGCTGCCTCTGGTATCACCCTCGCATTTAGGGCAATCTGATCTGGTGGTATCCGACTCTGGTAACAGGCGGCCCTAATTTAGATGTGCTTTGAAACCGACTTGATCGAGTTCTGTCAAATTGGCTATTTTTCATTTGGTGTTCTCTCCCCCCCCAGTGAGGGTGTCATCTCCTCTGAGGCTGCCTCGAGTGCGGTCCGCACCTGCGCACCCCCTAGTGGTACTACTGCTTACGCTCAAACCGTCATGAGAAGCAAAGGTTTTCAAAATTTCCCAGAGGGGAAAATCAAGAAACTGCTGCTGGCTTATGCAAGAACTTAACTTGGCGAAGAAACTGCTGCTGGCTTATGCAAGAACTTAACTTGGCGAAGAAACTGCTGCTGGCTTATGCAAGAACTTAACTTGGCGAAGAAACTGCTGCTGGCTTATGCAAGAACTTAACTTGGCGAAGAAACTGCTGCTGGCTTATGCAAGAACTTAACTTGGCGAAGAAACTGCTGCTGGCTTATGCAAGAACTTAACTTGGCGAAGAAACTGCTGCTGGCTTATGCAAGAACTTAACTTGGCGAAGAAACTGCTGCTGGCTTATGCAAGAACTTAACTTGGCGAAGAAACTGCTGCTGGCTTATGCAAGAACTTAACTTGGCGAAGAAACTGCTGCTGGCTTATGCAAGAACTTAACTTGGCGAAGAAGATTTTTTTAACTCTAATGAACTTAGAAACAAAGTATTTAACTCAAAAAAAAAAGGCCCCTTCCAAATTTTGATGACGTCATTGTATCACATTTAACGTCTTTTCTCCAAAATTAAAATTTGAAGCCAACAAATTTTCAAATAAATCCTTTTAATTGGCGATGAGGAGTTTATAATTTTATTTTATCGAATTTATATCGCACTTCTTATAGTTAGAACTCTATTCGCCGTATAAATAGATTCAATAAATCACTGTGAATTGAACCAGTCTATGATTTTCTTCCTCACAAATCGTAGGTAGTATCCGCTTAAACAAAAATATTTCTGGGGTAATGTCTTAAAAAGTTGACCCACTCCCCCGAAGTATTGTAAAAAAAAAAGAAGAACTTTGAAATTGGGTAAATTCTGGGAGAGGAAACGCCTTACAGGTCGGTTGTCTTTCGCAATGTGATTGGTGACATCTTTAAGATTGAGACACCAATTGAAAAAGTTAACTTTTTAAAAATTACTAAATAGTCCAACGGTTCTCAACCTGAGGGGGGGGGTGTCGAACGACCCTTACACACGGGGTCGCCTCAGACCATAGGAAAACACATATTTATGAAGTAGCAACGAAAAATAATTTTATGGTTTGGGGTCACCACAATATGAAGAAAGGTTTTTAAAGAGTCGCGGCATTAGGATGGTGGAGAACCCCTGATTTCGTCTGTTGTTTCAGCCGGCGGCCGCAAAAGAAATCCTTTCGCAACCCCGCTTGAGGACACCTGCCATGGGCTGGTCCGGCTGGACACGTGTGCTCTAGTAACCTGCTTGTCCCAAGATGCTCATGGGTCATACAAATTATTTTATAGTCTGTTTTCTTGTCTCCCCAGAACAACTTGGTCAGACATTTAATTTATAAAAACATGGATTGACATTAGAATTTTTTTTTTTTTAATACGAAGCTAAGCCTTATTACAAGTTGTAAGAAAATGTTCTTTTAAATATTTATTGACGGATTCGAAACTAAAATTAGTGACCTTGAAATGTAAAGATTGAAAAACTCATAAAGTGTTCGTTTTTTCTTCTTCTTCCTTTCTACAAGCGTTGTATCCAACTTTTGATGAACAAGCAAATTAGTACTGGTATTAGCTAGTTATCCATGACTAGGGATAAGCCGGGGAGAATGAAGCACTCTGTTGTATGTGACCACCGGGGTCAGCGTAACCCCCGGGAAGTGAGGAATCCTTCTGTTGAGTAATGACCCACTTATAGTCTGTATCTAGTGGGTCATGGTTGTGGGCCATGGTTGAGTCCCCAGGGCGAAGCTAAGGCAATGGAGAGCCGCTCTCACGATGATATTACGCGCAGTGAGGGGAGGACTGATGACGTCAGTTTGAAGTAACTTCATCACGTGATGTCTGCAATTACTGCCGCTGCATTGGCTGGTATGATCACGTGTCTTCAACATTCACTTAGCTCCTTCATTTTACAAATGTTGATGCAGTCATGACTTATGACCAATGATTTAAACCCCATTACAATATCTTTACATGCTTATTTAAATGTTCACACCCAGTTAAACCAAATTAAAGAAATGTTCACAGGACACAACCAGTTCAACCAAATTAAAGAAATGTTCACAGTATGCAACCAGTTCAACCAAATTAAGGAAATGTTCACAGTACGCAACCAGTTCAACCAAATAGGGCTTGTCATTTAATGGCGGAAATTTATTAATAGAACTGATGTCATCATTACTGATCATCCGGGTACTCAGCGCGGACAAAATGCCAACACTGTTCAGTATTACTATGTTATTGAAGTGTCCCTGAAACTTGTTTACAACTCTGTTTTACGAAATATTTTACACATTTTTTTTTACTTCTATTTTCTGAAATGGGACTACATTGCGCGAGCGGCATATATGACAGTGACTCTAGATACAAGGATCGCCCGAACGCTATGCTGAGACACACTATAAGCGGCCATGTTTTAAGCAATATTTGTCCGCCGACTTTCTAAAAATAGTACGCTATGACGTCTTCCGGTCTTAGAAATGACAAAGCCTTTTAAAGAAATGTTCAAGGTGGTTTCACCTCCTTTACAGCATCTTCAATATTCAAAAAAAAAAAAAATAATAAATAAATAATAATAATTAAGCCTGTTCCTATGATTTTCTAAAATTAGCTCCCTCCATAATGTGATGAATATCATCTGTACGCGTATGGAGAGAGTCGTCTGCCCCTCTTCTTCACCCACCCCGCACAGTTTTTAAAAAAAACCTTACACCCCTCGAACCACCCCTTACCCCAATTCCACCCCACACCCCTAAACTCTCTCGACCCTAGCCCCACTCCCCCACTACTTCCTTACCCCCCCCCCCACCCATGGCCTACACTCAACTCCACCAATCCTCCAGCACTGCAAGTCAACAAGATGTAGACCTGCTCACCTGTAGACGAGCCCTCCATAGGAACAAACAAAACAAAACGAACGACCCGTGGAATTTAATCTTCTATCCACCACCTACCTGTGAAATGTCTTATCATTGAAAAAATAAGCGTGGGTACACCCCCCCCCCTCACGCCCCCCCCCCACACACACACAAACACGCGCTCACCAGTAACTGTGAGTAAACAAGGATTTGTGCTTGGACCAGTGGTCCTCATCCTAGTTTTTCAAAGGCATAATATATTATAACAGTATACTATAAAATAAAACAGAATAATGCGCTCAAAAAGAAATTTGACGCAAAATTTTTAAAATGTGAACTGAAAAAAAAGATTCAGCCAAATTTCCGTCGATCCCTTTTTCCGTCGACGAAATTTCTTTCAAACAAGTTTCCGGATACGAAATTCGGTATGTGACCATGCTGCAGTGGATATTTGATAATGACTCAGTCTTGCCAGAAGCACCGCAGCAACCCTGTTACAACGGCACACAGCTAAACTTGATGTCTGCACCACAAGAGCGAAGATTTGCCGAAACGTTACTGAGCACAGCTCTTGAGCGGCATCTCACGAAGAATGGTGTCCCCCCCCCCGGGGGCCTGGGCCCCAACCCTCGTGTACCGTAGGAGTGGGACCCGGCCCCGAGGCCAACCCGCAAACTTATTTTGTGCCAACCCGAAACCCTCAAAACTCATCTCTTCCAATTGTTAATACTGGTAGTATCCAGTGGCGTAACTAGGATAAGTGGCACCCAAGAGTGGACGAGAGTTTCGCACCCCCCCCCCCACGCCCCAACCTTCGAGAAAAAAGCTCGGCAATTGGCCGAAAGTGGCGCACTTCCACATAAAGAAAAAATTGCCTCCACCCGCTTTCCTGCGCTACTGGTAGCATCTTATAATCAACTTGACCCCCACTTGTATGAAAAATGAAACCCAATTAAGTACGAAGGCCCCAGTTTATTATGCCGTAAGCTACAATCTCATAATTTTTAAACAGATCTTCTGGTTTATCCCCCCCAGGAACATTAACCCCCCCCCCCCTCCTTACGCTCAACACCTCTTCTAAATGAAATCATGGAACATCCACGCCATGAAACATTTGGTAGCAGTTTCATTACACACCCCGAGTGGAAGTCGTTGAGTGAATTCCACTTGGGCAAACCTTCACGGCCGAAGTGGTTTACTCGTAAAACCACGACTCAAGTCTAAACATTGTCAGCCATCTTGTCATCAGTTACGATGGAGCTGGACACCTTTGCTACTTTAGGGTTCCTCTTGGCTTATCAACAGCTTCCATGTTGTCATGGGATGGAACTAGTGTTGTCATGGCATGGAACTAGTGTTGTCATGGGATGGAACTAGTGGTGTCATGGGATGGAACTAGTGGTGTCATGGGATGGAACTAGTGTTGTCATGAGATAGAACTAGTGTTGTCATGGGATGGAACTAGTGGTGTCATGGGATGGAACTAGTGGTGTCATGGGATGGAACTAGTGTACAAAATGCCCTGAACATTAAAAAAAAACCCAATTAACTCTCCAACGATCTACAACCAGCGTCGGAACCACAATTTGCAACATGGAGACACATCGTTCCTCCTGGGTTTAGTCAGCAAAGCAAATAAAGACACACAATTGAAAGAGACATCTGGTCATTTAAGACAGGTGCTTCCGAGTCTCCTTTAGGGAGACATCTGGCCATTTAAAGACAGGTGCTTTCGGGTATCCTTTGGGGAGACATCTGGCCATTTAAAGACAGGTGCTTTCGAGTCTCCTTTAGGGAGACATCTGGCCATTTAAAGACAGGTGCTTTCGGGTATCCTTTGGGGAGACATCTGGCCATTTAAAGACAGGTGCTTTCGGGTATCCTTTGGGGAGACATCTGGCCATTTAAAGACAGGTGATTCCGAGTCTCCTTTGGGGAGACATCTGGCCATTTAAAGACAGGTGCTTTCGAGTCTCCTTTAGGGAGAAATCTGGCCATTTAAAGATAGGTGCTTTCGAGTATCCTTTGGGGAGACATCTGGCCATTTAAAGACAGGTGATTCCGAGTCTCCTTTGGGGAGACATCTGACCATTTAAAGACAGGTGCTTTCGAGTCTCCTTTGGGGAGACATCTGGCCATTTAAAGACAGGTGCTTTCGAGTCTCCTTTAGGGAGTGCTTGTTGTTTTACCAGGCTCTGTCATCANAGAGATTTAATGTTAGGAAGTGACGCCTAACATAAACAGTTACGTTAACACGGCTCCAAACTTAACCTTACGACTCCTGCTCCACAACTGTTGACTCCAAATCCGCCATTGTAATAGTTTTTATCATCACCATCCCCGCCCCCAATTTTTGTTTCATCCCGTAATAACCCCCCCCCCCCCCCCAGCACTACCAGATAATGTTTCAAGTTCCTCAAGGATGCGTTTACAACTGCGTCATAAATGCATCACCCACTGATGGAAGATTCCTTGTTTTGTCTGGGGTGTGTCTATACCTGTTTACATATATATATATATATATTTTATAAATATCCGGTTTCGCTGGAATGATAAAATGGAGATGATGCAAGCATCAAAGCACGTGGTCTGCTGATAGCCTCGTCTTGGCGCATAATCTCCAACCAACTAAGAATGCGATAGGCAGCAGGAGCGGAGCAACAAGTTGTGGAATGTAGACGCATACATTTATTGGGCGTCTGTGATGCGGTTGGACACTCGCCCTTCACATCCCCGATAATTAAAAACCTTTTCATTTATAAATGAACACACACACATATATATATATATATATGGGGCTAAAGATTGTACAGTTTAGTCAGCAAATTCTCGGGAGAGCAACGCAACAATAATTGTAACCCCTGATATCTGTATCCAGCCGGGGATTATTGCACCTGCAAATATAATGAGTCATCTCTGTGCTGTCAATCAAGCAACAACCTGTTCTGACATTTAAAAAAAAATTTTTTACAACAGCTTCGTCCTTACCGGACCGACCCGACTCCAGCAAACCGCCAAAGGGTTACCGGAAATTTGATCGGAAGAAATTCGTCGACGGAAAAATTGAGCGACGGAAATTTGATTGAACCGAAATTCGGTCGAAACTTTTTTTCAGTTCACGCATTAAAATTTTCGTTGAATTTTTTTTTTTGAACGCACTATACCCTTATAGCTAAACAAAATTATGCGTTCAAAAAGACATTTGAATCAAAAATTTTAACGTGTGAACTGAAAAAAGATTCGACCAAATTTCCGTTCGATCAAATTTCCGTCGACGAAATTTCTTTCAAACAAATTTCCGGATACGGTCAATCAAGCAATTGCGGTTCTGACATTTAAAAATTTTTTTTTTTATAACCGCTTCGTCCTGACCGGACCGACCCGGCTCTGGTACACCGCGGGAGACCGACGTGGATTCAACATTTGTTGGTTTTGTTCAACTTGACGTTGTTGTCCCTCCAGAATGAGCGCGTGACGACCCTTTGAAAACAATGTCTACCACGTGACTCTCACGAGGGTCCGTCCATCAATGTCGTCACGCGTCTAAGGGGGGGGGGGTAATAAGTGCAAGGTCGCCAGCGCTATCCATGAACATTTGCGGTCTCATATTTCAAGGGTTTAATCCATGAACATTTGCGGTCACATATTTCAAGGGTTTAATCCATGAACATTTGCGGTCACATATTTCAAGGGTTTAATCCATGAACATTTGCGGTCACATATTTCAAGGGTTTAAAACATTTACCGAAGAAACATATTTTATTTAATTATTTTTTTTTTTTATACGGGCTCCTTGAAAAAAGAATTGGTTCATTTATTTTTATTTAGGAAACACGTAGAGCCTGAAGTTCTTACGGACAAATCATTTAATTAATGGATGTTAATTTTTTAAGTTCATGATTGTGTTTGTTAAATTGAATGTGCAGTGGGGTGAGCCCAGCCCAGCGCCCTGCCCACCCCGGCGCCCTGCCCACCCCGGCGCCCTGCCCACCCCGGCGCACTGCCCAGCCCAGCGCCCTGCCCACCCCGGCGCCCTGCCCAGCCCAGCGCCCTGCCCAGCCCAGTGCCCTGCCCACCCCGGCGCCCTTCCCACCCCGGCGCCATATAAAACTGTAACTACTACTACTAATAATAACGATGTTCATTTTTTTTGAGTTTCCGTATAGTCACGAACGATTGGCCACCCCCTCCCGTGCGAGGGGATCACAAGTGTGTGACGTGGTATTAGGGTGTCTAATTTTTTTGTTACACGTTTATGACGATGGGGGGAAAAAAAAAAGGGGGGGGGGGTTGGGATGTGAAAATTGCGTGACGTCCTTTATGGATTGTCACCCCCCTCCCCCCTGTATTAGGGTGTCTAATTTTTTTGTTACACGTTTATGACGATGGGGGGAAAAAAAAAAGGGGGGGGGGGTTGGGATGTGAAAATTGCGTGACGTCATTTATGGATTGTCACCCCCCTCCCCCCTGACTACGTCACAGATGCCGACGTTTTTTTTTATATTTTGTTTGTCGACGGATGTCGAAAAATTGTCACTAAAGTAGGGACAGAAAAAAATCAAATTTGAAGGTCGACTGTCGACCGTCGACACTGGCTGCTAACAAAAAGGACGGGATCGATTTTCGGTGTCAAAAACACTGGAGTTTAAAACAATTGAATTTCTTGAAACAAGTAATCAAAGCGTGAACCAATAACGTTACTAACGCTCTTCTTTCGCAACAGTTTCCGATAGTAGGGTGGGGTGGGAGGTTGGGGGGGGGGGCACTGAACATGTATTTGTTCGCATTTAGGGGCTGCCACTGAACGTGTATTTATCATTTATGAAATCCACAAATTTTATACCAGCTGACAGCCTCGCCTAGCTACACCACTCCCCCCTCCCCCTGCCCCCCCCTTCTTCCCCGCCTCCCACTGCAATGACGTTTTTTGTTTGACTCACTTGAAGAGCTCTTTGTCCTGCATCACGAACGGGTCCGCGTGGAGATGCGGGTGAAACCTGTAGGGCAAGGCCGCGTCCTCGTGCGTCATTCCTTCCGGGGCGAAGGACGACGCGTTCATGTTCTGCTTGTCCAGCACCCTGACCTTGACGAGGTCGGACCAGGACATCCCGGACATCCTCTCGGCAAGGTGGCCGGCTATCGTGTACATGATGTTGCTGTAGTGGTTGGAGTGCTTGAAGTCCTCGGCGTTCGGGAGAAATCGCGTTCGCCTGAGGAAGTAGCCATTGAACAGTTGCTCATGTTAATGTGATGTCATATGTCATGTGACATTAAACAAGAAACTTTTAAAATAAAATGTTAAAGATATTGAAATATCTTAGAGAATAAAATTGAAAAAAAAAATTTGTTTTTGGGGGGTGGGGGGTGGGGGGGGGGGGGGGGGGATCTAGTAAAAAATATAAGCTGCGATACATCTGAGAAACAGAAAAGGAGGTCAGCGGGTAATGTGATAAGCTATACGGAAGTAAAATAGAAACGGAAGTGAAATATGAGCATGCGCAGGCGTCAGTGTTGAAAGGAAGTTGTATTTTGAGAGCTGCTTGTGGTGGATCTCCTCGCCCGGTTTCAAGGGTTTATCCGAGACGAGAAGGCGGTGAGGGTTGTTTGAGAAACTTCAGACATGTTTGCAGTGAGCGGTGGCTCACAGTTTACAAACGGCCTGTCTTCAAACTCTGTGAATCAGAAGACAGGGTTTCAAGTTGTCAGGGGAAATAGAGCGGTAAGGGTGTTGCCTGGGTTTGTGGAGAGTGCTGATGGGCATTGGGAACAGGTTGGGCACAGTTTAAGCACAGGTTAGGCACAGTTTAAGCACAGGTGAAGCACAGTTGAAGCACAGGTTAGGCACAGTTGAAGCACAGGTTAGGCACAGTTGAATTTCAGGTTAGGCACTGTTGAAACACAAGTTAGGCACAGTCGATGCACAGGTTAGGCACAGTTGAATTTCAAGTTAGGCACAGTTGAATTTCAGGTTAGGCACTGTTGAAGCACAGGTGAGGCACAGTTGAATTCAGGTTAGGCACTGTTGAAGCACAGGTGAGGCACAGTTGAATTTCAGGTTAGGCACTGTTGAAGCACAGGTGAGGCACAGTTGAATTTCAGGTTAGGCACTGTTGGAGCACAGGCCAGGAACAGCTCAGGCCGATGTTAGACGCCACGCCTGCAACAGACGCTAATGGATTGGAGGTGTTGACCGCTTGGATATCTTGGATGAGGACACCATTTTGATGGAGGTGTTCCAGTAGCCATTAATGGATTGGATATCATGGATGAGAACAAGACACCATTTTTGGTAGAGGTGTTCCAGTAGCCATTAATGGATTGGATGTGTTGACCGCTTGGATATCATGGATGAGAACAAGACACCATTTTGGGTGGAGGTGTTCCAGTAGCCATTAATGGATTGGATGTGTTGAACGCTTGGATATCATGGATGAGAACAAGACACCAACCGTGTGGAGTTGTTGCCAAACCATCCGTTTGGTGCCCGCCAGTAGCCCACCCCCTCGTGCAAGATCACCCATACGATCTGTATGGTGCGGAATTACTTGCCTTGGTTCCATCGCCCGTGGGGGAATATGGTGGCCCAGCATGACGTCTTCAAAATGTTTAGGAAGCGGGTGGGGTGGTTGTTGGGGAAGAGACTTTCCAAATAGTTTGTTACTTTAACTTTCTTATATTTACAAAAGGATTTCACAAGGTAAATGTTGCTTTTTTTTTATTTTAATGCAGTTTTTGTTGTTGTTTTTTGTTCGGGGTGGTGGGGGGTGTATCGTAATTACGCCCCCTTAAATCTTGGCTTCCATCCCGTCAAAAGGATCAACAACTCTCCTGTGTGTTGGTCTTACCTTATAATTTCCTCCCTTGTTACACCAGCGGGCAGCCCGGACATCGTGCTCATATCCGCGGCGCTGGATCCTGATTTGTAGATCAACATTTCCTGCAGGGTGAGGTCAGCCCAAGGGGAGGTCACCTCAATGTCAAGGTGATACAGGATCATCTCTTTCAAGGTGCTGTTCCAGTGCATCCTGGGGCAAAGCAAAAAGAGTATCATGAGGTCAAATGTCAAAGGTGAACATAAATCATTTTATTAAAATATTTTAAAACGTTTTTTTTTTTTTGTACACCCTTACTAGTGTGTTAACAATTTCAAATAAAAATATCCTTGAAGTTGCGCCAATGGATTCTGTCCTACTTAGTATGATACGCCTAAGCTTCTTCTAGGGGCGTTTTTTAAACAAAATAAGTATCTGTTAGGCTTTTATAAACGAAATCCTTCAAGCGAGGCTGTTACAGAACGGTACAGAAATGGGACATAGCTGTGTACGGTACAGAAATGGGACATAGCTGTGTACGGTACAGAAATGGGACATAGCTGTGTACGGTACAGAAATGGGACATAGCTGTGTACGGTACAGAAATGGGACATAGCTGTGTACGGTACAGAAATGGGACATAGCTGTGTCTCCTTGATCATCCCCACTGGCACCATTTACACTACCAGCTATGCTATACCATTTATACTATACCAGCCCCACTACCAGCTAAACTGTACCAGCTATGCTACCAGCTACGATACCAGCTTTACCAACAGGTTAGAGTATACGATATGGTTGTTCCATCTGAAATATTTCGAATGCTTCCGTCCACGCACAACTTGCAGATGAAATAAATCAAACTGCAGGGCATTAAATATGTCGCCAATTACATTACATTAATTATGTCACCCATTACACGACACTGATTTTGTTGCCCATTGCATGATATTAATTATGTCGTCGATTACATGGTACTGGAAAATTAAGTTACAATATCGGTATCGAATCCTTTCCAAGAATATACCCAATTTAAAAACCATTTTTTTCCTCCAGATATATCGTGGTATAGATCACTTTGCTTGTATATAAATGTGGCCGTGGCTTACAATCCTTGAGAACCTGTGTACTGGAGCTACTGAGATTTATTTCATTTTAAAGAACTATTTTTTTTTTCTATAAAGAAGTACCCAGGGGTGCCCAGGATGGGAATATCCCCAGTCAGTCTTTTGTTTACTACATAGTATGCGGGATCCGGCGATGTCAAGAGATAAGCCACAGTCTGTGGGTCGTGGTGGATTCACCTATTCGCACAAGTAAAGGGATCTCAAATCTAAAGAAAATGGCATTCAAGGCCCGGAAAAAGACCTGCAAAATACCCAGGTCAGGGATTCTCCACCAGGGAGGGGGGGGGGGGGGGGGAGAGAGACCCCGAGTGCGGAATGTCTTGACATCAAAAGGGGAGTGCAGCGATTTTAAAAAAGAAAAGAAAAAAAAAATTAATAACCCGTGCCTTAGGCAGTCGAAATTCTGCCTCTCCAGTGGCGTATCTAAGGGGGGTGAACCGGAAATGGGGGATCGCCCCATGTATCGCCTTGGGGTGAAACAAAGGCTAAACACCAGTACGACCATATTTGGTGGTATAAATATATTGTTTTGATCATATCTGGTGGTATAAATATATTGTTTGGACCATATCTGGTGGTATAGATTATTTAGACCATATATGGTGGTATAAATAGATTGTTTGGACCATAATCTGCTGGTATAAATACATTGTTTGGACAATATCTGGTGGTATAAATAGATTGTTTGGACCATATCTGGTGGTATAAATATATTGTTTGGACCATATCTGGTGGTTCAAAAAGATTGTTTGGACCATATCTCGTGGTATAAATAGATTGTTTGGACCATATCTGGTGGTACAAAAAGATTGTTTGGACCATATCTGGTGGTATTAAAAGATTGGTTGGACCATATCTGGTGGTATAAATAGTTTGTTTGGACCATACCTAGTGGTACAAATAGATTGTTTGGACCATATCTGGTGGCACAAAAAGATTGTTTGGACCATATCTGGTGGTACAAAAAGATTGTTTGGACCATATCTGGTGGTACAAATAAATTGTTTGGACCATATCTGGTGGTACAAAAGATTGTTTGGACCATATCTGGTGGTACAAATAGATTGTTTGGACCATACCTAGTGGTACAAATAGATTGTTTGGACCATATCTGGTGGTACAAAAGATTGTTTGGACCATATCTGGTGGTACAAAAGATTGTTTGGACCATATCTGGTGGTACAAAAAGATTGTTTGGACCATATCTGGTGGTACAAATAGATTGTTTGCCTGACGTTGAGAGAGAAAAGGAGAATCACTAAATTATCGATTGGGATACGATAGAAAACGATATAAGAAAAGGTGAAGGATGGTGATGGGGTTAAAAATGTGACCAGACGAGCAGGAATGGGGCAGAAAAGTGGGGGGGGGGGGGCTTTTTATCGATTGGGATACGATAGAAAACGATATAAGAAAAGGTGAAGGATGGTGATGGGGTTAAAAATGTGACCAGACGAGCAGGAATGGGGCAGAAAAGTGGGGGGGGGGGGGCTTAAGCAAACACAATATGAAGGGATGCCCTAGTACCGAGCTTCCGCAAGGAGAGTGTATAGTAGCATGGGGCAGGATTGCCGCAGGATGGGAGTGTATCATAACATGGGAGGGTGATTTTATGCCGTGGAGGCCATTCCAATATGTGATGTCATATTATGCAAGGGGAGACCATTTGACTGTGAACGCTTCGCCGCCACTCCGGGAGGAGTCCGACCAGAAACACGCCGGGGTGCCTAGGAATGCGGTCTTGCCATTTCCCCGCCCCAAATTCGTGGCTATAAACAGTTTTTGTTTTAAGGCCCGGGCTGTCAAAGGTTAGACAAATGTGTAATCCCTTTCCGAAGTGGGTCAATCCGATGTATTCACCCTTGGCTCCAACTCCTAAAGCAGTGCTTCTCAAAATCGGCGGTAACACCATCCCCACCCCCAGAGGGCGGTCGGATGGTCCAGGGAAGCGGTATAATGCTCGGTGGATTAAGGGGGGAGGGTGGGGGAGCTGTGACTATCGTAAATGGGGGGGGGGGGCAAAGAGGAGGTATAAAATATTTCTGATTTTTTGTCTCCAAATTAATTATTTGAAAATGGGGGGGGGGGGGGGGGAGCGGTGATTATGGTAAAGGGGGGGGGGGGGCAAAGAGGAGTTATAAAATATTTCTGATTTTTTGTCTCCAAATTAATTATTTGAAAAAATAGATGCAGTCTTGGCATTGAACAATGTTTGTGGATTAGGGATTACATAGCTGTAGCAGAAGTGTAATAATTGAATGGTGTGTAGCAGAAGTGTAATAATTGAATGGTGTGTAACAGAAGTGTAATAATTGAATGTTGTGTAACAGAAGTGTAATAATTGAATGGTGCGTAGCAGAAGTGTAATAATTGAATGGTGTGTAGCAGAAGTGTAATAATTGAATGGTGTGTAACAGAAGTTTAATAATTGAATGTTGTGTAACAGAAGTGTAATAATCGAATGGTGCGTAGCAGAAGTGTAATAATTGAATGGTGTGTAGCAGAAGTGTAATAATTGAATGGTGTGTAACAGAAGTGTAATAATTGAATGGTGTGTAGCAGAAGTGTAATAATTGAATGGTGTGTAGCAGAAGTGTAATAACTGATTGTAACCTATGGAGGGTGCAAAGGTGGGGGACCGCCATGGGCGTCACCATTGGAGTTTTTATTTGACATGATATGAATGATTTGTGGAGTAACGGCGAACTTTTAAGAATGGGCCCCGAGCGCCATTTTTGTCAAAATACCACCACTGGATTGTAGTGTGTTGTGTGTAGTGTATTGTGTGTAGTGTGTTGTGTGTAGTGTGTTGCGTGTAGTGTGTTGTGTGTAGTGTGTTGTGTGTAGTGTGTTGTGTGTAGTGTGTTGTGTGTAGTGTGTAGTGTGTTGTGTGTAGTGTGTGTAGTGTGTTTGTGTAGTGTGTTGTGTGTAGTGTGTTGTGTGTAGTGTGTCGTGAGTATTGTAATTGTTGTGTGTAGTGTGTAGTGTAATGTGTGTTGTGTGTAGTGTGTATCGTGTTGTGTGTTGTGTGTAGTGTGGTGTGTAGTGTGTTGTCTGTAGTGTGTCGTGTGTTCAAAAGCCATGAACATGACGGCGTCTGGTCGATTTGATTGTAAACAGTTGTTGTTTATTTTCCCCATAGGGTAACTAACGTCTAACGGCCTATTTTCTAATGGTAAGAAGATCACGTGTTTTGTGTGTGTGAGTTTGTGTGTGTATGTGTGTGAGTTTGTGTGTGTTTGTTTTTTAGGTTTGATGTTGTTGTTGTTTCTGTGCGCGCACAGTCGCAGATTGATCAAAGATTGCAAGATTGTGTTGTGCACGCATTCCGTGGATTTAACGGAGCAAGCCGGGCTGGTTAGCGTTATGTCGGACTCAACGATCATTATCTGACACTCCAGGTCGATAAATATGAGTGTATTGTTGTCTCTCCCCCCCCCCCTTTTCCACCCACCCGTCAATCACACACTCACTTCAACCACCAAAAAATAAAACATTTGCCCGTCTGGTCCCTCGAGGGCGCTATAACTGCGTACATTCGTGGCGCCTTAACTGCATCCTCCAGAGATTTGATCTTTTTTGAAATACACAATGTTATCTTTTCCCCTCCCCCCGTCCCCCTCCGCATGAACCAAGAATGTCACCTCGACCCACTCGGAGAAAACCAGATGGCGATAGAGATTAGATACAAACAGAACGTCACTAAATATCGTCCCACCTATTCCTCCCGTGGGACGCGATACACGTGCGTATCAGGTGGATTGAGAGGAACGCCAACTCGGCCATCAGTTAACTTGACATAGAGGGGCGCCAATTCGATCTTTGGTTAACATGACATAGAGGGGCGCCAAGGCGGTCTTTGGTTAACATGACATAGAGGGCGCCAACTTGAACATCGGTTAACATGACATAGAGGGGCGCCAACTTGAACATCGGTTAGCATGACATAGAGGGGCACCAACTTGAACATAGGTTAACATGACATAGAGGGGCGCCAACGTGAACATCGGTTAACATGACATAGAGGGGCGCCAACTTGAACATCGGTTAGCATGACATAGAGGGGCCCCAACTTGAACATCGGTTAACATGACATAGAGGGGCGCCAACTTGAACATCGGTTAACATGACACAGAGGGGCGCCAACTTGAACATCGGTTAGCATGACATAGAGGGGCGCCAACTTGAACATCGGTTAACATGACATTAGAGGGGCGCTAACTTGAACATCGGTTAACATGACATAACTCATCAAATCAATATTCGAAGTTGGCTAACCGACAGCAGACTGCTTGGTGGCCTCTAACCACATTGAGATGTGCGTGATAGAGACCGTGACCAATGCCAGCTGGAGATAGAAAATACCACCTTCATATTCATTCATATTTTATGGGGATTTCTCGTATCGTGGCGCAACATACGGCGCCGACGGCAAGAAATACATCCGAACCCTATTCAACTGAAAACCCTATTTTGATGATTGACCATGACTTAGCATAGAAGAACAGGAGTGTAAGCACATTGGTGTGAGGCTATTTAATTTATTTAATACAGTTACAAAATATTATAAACAAAAAAAAAAAATAAAAAAATAAAAAAATTGCCCCCCTCCCCCGTAAAGCTGTAGAAAGTTCTTTTTTTTTTTGGGCTCGCTGATTTTGCGCCCCAAATTCAGGTGACGCCCACTTGCCACGGCACGTGCCATCCCTTGTGACACTCTTGCTCCGCCTCTGCTTGTAGCTGTATATCCGCGTCGTTCTTTTTAAGATCTCCAATAATCTCGCGCAGTCAGTGGCGTGGCTATAGAGTAAGGACCTTAAAGTGCCGCTCGCGTCGGGCGAAACATGTTGAAGTCGGGCTCCATCCATGCGAACAAAAACCCATGAATGGTCGAAAATGACGCCCCTCCCCCCATATACAAAAAAGAAATGCCGCCCTCTACGGACCGCCCCCCACCCCCCACATCCCCTTTTCCTATGCCACTGCTCGCTGGACGTTTTTGTCATAAAGATCGTTAGATATATTTAATTTGTTGTATTTTGATACCGTAAATGCTCAACTAAATCATTCTCTATGTCAACAACCAATACGGCAATCAACTAAGTGCAATCAACAGCGTTGAACCTCGCCTGGAGAAGGCTAAGCCCAGACCTGAGCTCCCACACGTTGCAGACTTTGACAAGGCCAGTTCTTAGATTTTGTGGGCCGCGTGCCGAGCCAGCCGTCGAGATGCTTGGGTACGGGCCGCCAGCCCATTGAGAAAGTTGGAGTCAATGCTCGTGCAGCAAAGACAACAGCTTGGGATTGATGTCACGTGATGTGCTGAGTGCACGTGGGCGCCCGAGAGTGGAAGGGGGAGGTAAATATTGGACAGTGCTGGTTGTGTCCCATGTGATGGCGCTTTACAAAGATGTGCAACAATGCTGTATATTATAGTTATGTAACAATGCTGTATATTATAGTTATGTAACAATGCTGTATTTTATAGTTATGTAACAAGGCTGTATTTTTAGAGTCATGTGACAATACTGTATTTAATAGTTATGTGACAAGGCTGTATTTTATAGTTATGTAACAAGGCTGTATATTATAGTTATGTAACAAGGCTGTCCTTAGTTATGTAACAAGGCTGTATTTTTATGGTTATGTGACAATGATGTATTTTATAGTTATGTGACAAGGCTGTATTTTATAGTTATGTAACAATGCTGTATATTATAGTTGTGTAACAAGGCTGTCCATAGTTATGTAAAAATGCTGTATTTTTATGGTTATGTAACAATGCTGTATATTATAGTTATGTAACAAGGCTGTCCATAGTTATGTAAAAATGCTGTATTTTTATGGTTATGTAACAAGGCTGTATATTATAGTTATGTAACAAGGCTGTCCATAGTTATGTAAAAATGCTGTATTTTTATGGTTATGTAACAATGCTGTATATTATAGTTATGTAACAAGGCTGTCCATAGTTATGTAAAAATGCTGTATTTTTATGGTTATGTAACAAGGCTGTATATTATAGTTATGTAACAAGGCTGTCCATAGTTATGTAAAAATGCTGTATTTTTATGGTTATGTAACAATGCTGTATATTATAGTTATGTAACAAGGCTGTCCATAGTTATGTAACAATTTGCAGAGCGCTGTAATAAGGCTGCACAAAGCTGCAACAATGCTGCACAGGTCCCTCACAGGGCTGCATACAGCCATGCTGTTTCAAAGCTGTGACAGTTCTGCTCAAAGACGTCAATACAAACTGGAACAAGATATGTCAGGACAATTAACCTGGACGTTTCGGCTAAACGCCTCCTTCAACGGCAGAAACACACGACAAGAAATTACAAATTTTTTGACACTTAAAAACATAATTTTATCTAGCTCTCGACGCAGCTCTCCCAGTCTCCATGTAGAAACTAAGACACATAAAAAAAAAAAAAATACAATAGCACGAGGCCTAAACTTGACTGTCGCGCAGATCTGTCGAAAGTGTTCAGTAATCGAATGTCAAAACATTTAAATTTGGTTTCGACATTTCGAATTGAATCCGAATACATCTATCTGGATCGCCCGCCAAAATAAAATAAATAAATAAATAAAAAAACCAGACTCGATTCGACAATCCGCTATAAGTATGACGCTTCTCTGATACAGTGTGTTCAAAAGACGTGAAAATTTTTAAAAACTAAAATCCTGTAGTGACGCCAAGACAAGACCATGTGCTTGGTGCAATATCTATCCCTGTTTTGAAACGCCAGTGTGGCAAAACAACGATGGATCAGGATTGACAGGGAACACTGACAGGTGGTGACATGTTTTGACAGGGTGACATGTTTCGATCAGGATTGACAGGGAACACTGACAGGTGGTGACGTGTTTTGATAGGATTGACAGGGAACACTGACAGGTGGTGACATGTTTCGATCGGGAATTGACAGGGAACACTGACAGGTGGTGACGTGTTTTGATAGGATTGACAGGGAACACTGACAGGTGGTGACGTGTTTTGACAGGATTGACAGGGAACACTGACAGGTGGTGACGTGTTTTGACAGGATTGACAGGGAACACTGACAGGTGGTGACATGTTTTGACAGGATTAGAGCACTTCATGACATAGTTTGTTTCGGTGTATCAAAAAGACAAAAGAAAATCCGTGTTTTATGGAAGCGTGTACGATTTAACGGTTGGCCCTGTCTGTGATTGGCTGATTGCATAATGGACATATCGCACGTAACAGTGCTTCAAGTACTCCATTCAGTACCCACACACTGTATACAGATTTTGTTCGAAGAATCTGATTATCTGAGAAATGTTCACTTCCGGTAGGTTCAGTCTCTGCCGTCCCCGGTGAGAATGTCGGGAGAGAGAAGTGACCGGAAAACGTGCGCTGGCAGTGGCACCGCACGAGGCTTAGAGTGATACTGACAACAATGATCATGCTTTCAACACTTGCTCTGGTCCTACCTGCTTGCGTACCATTCGCAGATATCGGGCTAGAAGATTCTACTTCTCATTCAAGTGCCTGTCTACCGTAGACCTTCGTTTTATTCCAATCCTTTTAATTGTCGGGCAGCCGACTACCTCAGTTTCTACACATACCGTAAAATCTAAAATACAAGCTCGGCCGTAATGGCAATGAATCACGGCACCACCGTGTCGATGAATGTGGTAGTGCGAAGATAGGGGTGTGGGGTGGGGGTGGGGGGTATCCTTAAAACCAACGGATGTGTGTATTTCTTGTGGTTAGTGACCGAATGTACTGTTGGTATTTGACTTGCTAATTGTAAATTAAAATGCAATTTAAATGCTCTTAAAAAAAGAAAAAAAAGACAAAGCTTTACCCAATAGAAATCTGCTGGACCCTGACCTCAATGGCTCTCATATTATTAATGATGAACCAAGAAACCCATCCGAGTTCTCAATGCAGGAGTCAGGAGTCAGGAGCAGAAATAGCGGGGGATACAGCGACTAAATTTTTAACAGACTGAACTGACTTTTCAAACACATATTGTGTATGTGTATAGTTTGTTTTGACATCCTAATGTTCGTCTTAAAGGTACAAACAAAAGGTAAAAATACAACAACCACATAATCTTAGGAGAAGTCCGGATCCACATATTGGCTCTCTGCATGACAATATGCGGCTCTTTATTTAAAATGTCATCTATAATGGTACGTGGCTCTTTATTTAAACTGTCATCTATAATGGTACGTGGCTCTTTATTTAAACTGTCATCTATAATGGTACGTGGCTCTTTATTTAAACTGTCATCTATAATGGTACGTGGCTCTTTATTTAAAATGTCATCTATAATGGTACGTGGCTCTTTATTTAAACTGTCATCTATAATGGTACGTGGCTCTTTATTTAAACTGTCATCTATAATGGTATGTGGCTCTTTATTTAAAATGTCATCTATAATGGTATGTGGCTCTTAATTTAAACTGTCATCTATAATGGTATGTGGCTCTTAATTTAAAATGTCATCTATAATGGTACGTGGCTCTTTATTTAAACTGTCATCTATAATGGTACGTGGCTCTTTATTTAAACTGTCATCTATAATGTTATGTGGCTCTTAATTTAAAATGTCATCTATAATGGTAAGTGGCTCTTAATTTAAACTGTCATCTATAATGGTATGTGGCTCTTAATTTAAAATGTCATCTATAATGGTACGTGGCTCTTTATTTAAATGACACCTATAATGAAACGTGGCTCTTTATTTTTATTTTCAAATGTCATCTATAATGATACGTGGCTCTTTATTTTCAAATGTCATTTATAACGACATGTTCCTCACAAAGTATATTCGCTGCAGATGTCAAAAATCAAATGATTTATCGAAAATGGCTCCTCACACGCCAAAAGGTTGCCGACCCCCCCTTGGCCTAGAGTAATAAGATCTCAGATCGTCGAATGTTCCCATTCCCGGGATGCAACAGCAAACACGGCATCAATGATGGGACGTGATGAAATCTGTGGCGTACAGTCGACCTACAACGGGCCAGATGCCAGCCTATAAATAACCCTCACCCAAGTCTAGACACGGGGGAAAAAAAGTCATTTGCTGCCACAATGGCTGTCGGTCTTGCCGAGAGCACCAAAATGTGCGGTTCAAGACGGTCGCAGGTGCCGAAGTGGGCGCCACTGAAACGTCTTAATTATTTGTAGAAGAAAAAAAAAATCTTG
The DNA here is from genome assembly GCA_964033795.1 of Lymnaea stagnalis. Lineage (NCBI taxonomy): Eukaryota > Metazoa > Mollusca > Gastropoda > Lymnaeidae > Lymnaea > Lymnaea stagnalis. The sequence continues at coordinate 46,013 of CAXITT010000395.1, read as the reverse complement.
CAATGAGTTCAGTTTCAGGAATGGTCAGTTTTCAAGTTTGACCCTAAAGGTTTAGCCAGTTTAACCACAAAGAAATATATGTACACTTTAGCCAGTTTAACCACAAATAAATATTTTTTTCAATTTAGCCAGATTAATCACAAATCACTCTATAATTTAGCCAAGTTTAACACAAAAAAATACATCTTCAATTTAGACAGTTAAACCACAAATAAATATCTCTTCAATTTAGCCAGTTTAACCACAAACGTATCTACAATTTAACCAGTTTAACAACAAAGATCTCTACAGTTTAGCCAGTTATACAACAAATATATCTCCAACTTAGCCAGTTTAACCACATGTATGTCAATGAGGACCGTGATGGAACATGATGATACACGATGGTACGTGTATGAAGTGTATGTCGTATCGATCAAAAAGCCACTCTTAATCTCGGTGGAGTTACAACGCTAAAGGTAAAACGTTAATGTCTCGCTAAAAAGCTTACTTTATATGTTACTTCAAGTCTCACTATGAGTTTCACGCGAAGTCGCATCACAAGTCTCACTACATGTTCAACAATAAGTCTCGCTACAAGACGCACCACAAGCCTCACTGCAAGTCTCATAAGAGCTCTCGCAACACGTTTCCCATTAAGTCTCACAAGTTTCACAATAAGTCTCACCACAAGCCTCACTGTAAGTCTCATAAGAGCTCTCGCAACACGTTTCCCATTAAGTCTCACAAGTTTCACAATAAGTCTCACCACAAGCCTCACTGCAAGTCTCATAAGAGCTCTCGCAACACGTTTCCCATTAAGTCTCACAAGTTTCACAATAAGTCTCACCACAAGTCTCACTGCAGACGTCCATAATTGCAAACAATGTTTTTTGAAGCTTCCTCAAAGTCTTTGTTAACAACGAAATGGGATATGTCAAAGAACATCACATTGAATGTATTGAGCATTTGAGGTAATTGAAATAGAAATGTGATATGTAGAAACTTCACACTTCAGTGTCAGCACTGAGATTATACATCCGATACATCTCATTCCCATCCAGCTCTCTGACATGCGCACCAAGACAGTCAGCTGATAGTGACGTCATTCATTCTCTTTCCCATCACTCAGTTTTTGTTCACGGGGCTGTAGCCATTCCGCTCAAACGAAATAGGATAATCTCCCCCCTTGTTAGTCAAGGTATCACAAAATGTGATCATCCTGTCACAGTGAATGAATCTGGCGCCAGAAACCCAGCGGACCACGTGATCAAATCAAGCCGGCGTCATCATCCCACCAAGGCCCTTTCAGTCAAGCAGTTGAAGTCAGTGGAAGCTATTAAGTCATTTCAAGTCAAAATGACTTATGATAGCACAGATGGAACAGAAAGGTCCTTTGTCTATTGTATGCAACAGGACGTGCCACGGCTATTGTATGCAACAGGACGTGCCACGGCTATTGTATGCAACAGGACGTGCCACGGCTATTGTATGCAACAGGACGTGCCACGGCTATTGTATGCAACAGGACGTCCCACGGCTACTGTATGCAACAGGACGTGCCACGGCTATTGTATGCAACAGGACGTGCCACGGCAATTGTATGCAACAGGACGTCCCACGGCTATTGTATGCAACAGGACGTCCCACGGCTATTGTATGCAACAGGACGTCCCACGGCTATTGTATGCAACAGGACGTCCCACGGCTATTGTATGCAACAGGACGTCCCACGGCTATTGTATGCAACAGGACGTCCCACGGCTATTGTATGCAACAGGACGTCCCACGGCTATTGTATGCAACAGGACGTCCCACGGCTATTGTATGCAACAGGACGTCCCACGGCTATTGTATGCAACAGGACGTCCCACGGCTATTGTATGCAACAGGACGTCCCACGGCTATTGTATGCAACAGGACGTCCCACGGCTATTGTATGCAACAGGACGTCCCACGGCTATTGTATGCAACAGGACGTCCCACGGCTATTGTATGCAACAGGACGTCCCACGGCTATTGTATGCAACAGGACGTCCCACGGCTATTGTATGCAACAGGACGTCCCACGGCTATTGTATGCAACAGGACGTCCCACGGCTATTGTATGCAACAGGACGTCCCACGGCTATTGTATGCAACAGGACGTCCCACGGCTATTGTATGCAACAGGACGTCCCACGGCTATTGTATGCAACAGGACGTCCCACGGCTATTGTATGCAACAGGACGTCCCACGGCTATTGTATGCAACAGGACGTCCCACGGCTATTGTATGCAACAGGACGTCCCACGGCTATTGTATGCAACAGGACGTCCCACGGCTATTGTATGCAACAGGACGTCCCACGGCTATTGTATGCAACAGGACGTCCCACGGCTATTGTATGCAACAGGACGTCCCACGGCTATTGTATGCAACAGGACGTCCCACGGCTATTGTATGCAACAGGACGTCCCACGGCTATTGTATGCAACAGGACGTCCCACGGCTATTGTATGCAACAGGACGTCCCACGGCTATTGTATGCAACAGGACGTCCCACGGCTATTGTATGCAACAGGACGTCCCACGGCTATTGTATGCAACAGGACGTCCCACGGCTATTGTATGCAACAGGACGTCCCACGGCTATTGTATGCAACAGGACGTCCCACGGCTATTGTATGCAACAGGACGTCCCACGGCTATTGTATGCAACAGGACGTCCCACGGCTATTGTATGCAACAGGACGTCCCACGGCTATTGTATGCAACAGGACGTCCCACGGCTATTGTATGCAACAGGACGTCCCACGGCTATTGTATGCAACAGGACGTCCCACGGCTATTGTATGCAACAGGACGTCCCACGGCTATTGTATGCAACAGGACGTCCCACGGCTATTGTATGCAACAGGACGTCCCACGGCTATTGTATGCAACAGGACGTCCCACGGCTATTGTATGCAACAGGACGTCCCACGGCTATTGTATGCAACAGGACGTCCCACGGCTATTGTATGCAACAGGACGTCCCACGGCTATTGTATGCAACAGGACGTCCCACGGCTATTGTATGCAACAGGACGTCCCACGGCTATTGTATGCAACAGGACGTCCCACGGCTATTGTATGCAACAGGACGTCCCACGGCTATTGTATGCAACAGGACGTCCCACGGCTATTGTATGCAACAGGACGTCCCACGGCTATTGTATGCAACAGGACGTCCCACGGCTATTGTATGCAACAGGACGTCCCACGGCTATTGTATGCAACAGGACGTCCCACGGCTATTGTATGCAACAGGNGTAATAAGGGGAGAGACTGCAATCAGGTTAGTACAAAATAAAATGAGTAAAACAGAGTAGGGTTAAACCTGAAAAATTAAACGCAACAAAACAGCGAACGTGTCGGCAGAAAGCCTTCGTCAGCGAACAAAACAACAGAAAAAACGTTATAAAAATAAGAAATAGCACTTAGCTGGTAAGTAGTATCTGTGGGCAGCAATAGAAGTGAATTTTCCGTTTGTTTCTTTTGAAATAGTTGGTGAAATAAATCTACGGTATTAAAGCCGGTGGGTCATTAGAATAGTAGAACAATATCAAATAAAATAAAAAAAATTAAAAAAAAATCTTCTATTACACACCCCACCAAACCTGATGTATCTTGTCTCACACTGATCTAACTGATCTAACACCTCTCCAAAATAACACCGTGTTTACATTTCCTCACAAACATATGCGGTCGTCTTAGCGGTCTCAGCCTTTCAAAACAATGCCATAATATTGAAAGGCCAATAATGTTTTGAAAACCAGAAGCAGTTGTTGTCGGGGGAACTATCTACCTGCGAAATGTGTCGGGGGAACTATCTACCTGCGAAATGTGTCGGGGGAACTATCTACCTGCGAAATGTATTCTCCTGTTCTAGAGAATGACTTTTTAAAGGCGTCTCATAACAAGGGAAATTTGCTGGAGGGGAAAAAAATGTTTATTAAAAAGAACAGAAAATAAAGGAATTAGGTTACTTCTCACCGTCAGCCTGGAAAAAAAAAAAAAAAAAAAAAAATATTCCCAAAAGACGGTTAAAAAAAAAATAAAAAAAAAAAAAAA
>CAXITT010000395.1:28890-39721 GCA_964033795.1 Lymnaea stagnalis | reverse complement strand
ACCACGACAAAGTGCAAAGACCTAGGCACCACGACAAAGTGCAAAGACTAGACACCACGACAAAGTGCAAAGACCTAGGCAACACGACAAAGTGCAAAGACCTAGGCACCACGACAAAGTGAAAAGACTCGGCACCACAACAAAGTGCAAAGACCTAGGCACCATGACAAAGTGCAAAGACTAGGTACCACGACAAAGTGCAAAGACTAGGCACCACGACAAAGTGCAAAGACTAGGCACCACAACAAAGTGCAAAGACTAGGCACCACGACAAAGTGCAAAGACCTAGGCACCATGACAAAGTGCAAAGACTAGGCACCACGACAAAGTGCAAAGACTAGGTACCACGACAAAATGCAAAGACTAGGCACCATAACAAAGTGCAAAGACTAGGCACCACGACAAATTGCAAAGACTAGGCATCACGACAAAGTGCAAAGACTAGGCATCACGACAAAGTGCAAAGACTAGGCACCACGACAAAGTGCAAAGACTAGGTACCACGACAAAGTGCAAAGACTAGGCACCACAACAAAGTGCAAAGACTAGGCACCACAACAAAGTGCAAAGACTAGGCACCACGACAAAGTGCAAAGACCTAGGCACCAAGACAAAGTGCAAAGACTAGGTACCACGACAAAGTGCAAAGACTAGGCACCACGACAAAGTGCAAAGACTAGGCACCACAACAAAGTGCAAAGACTAGGCACCACAACAAAGTGCAAAGACTAGGCACCACAACAAAGTGCAAAGACTAGGCACCACAACAAAGTGCAAAGACTAGGCACCACAACAAAGTGCAAAGACTAGGCACCACAACAAAGTGCAAAGACTAGGCACCACAACAAAGTGCAAAGACTAGGCACCACAACAAAGTGCAAAGACTAGGCACCACAACAAAGTGCAAAGACTAGGCACCACAACAAAGTGCAAAGACTAGGCACCACAACAAAGTGCAAAGACTAGGCACCACAACAAAGTGCAAAGACTAGGCACCACAACAAAGTGCAAAGACTAGGCACCACAACAAAGTGCAAAGACTAGGCACCACAACAAAGTGCAAAGACTAGGCACCACAACAAAGTGCAAAGACTAGGCACCACAACAAAGTGCAAAGACTAGGCACCACAACAAAGTGCAAAGACTAGGCACCACAACAAAGTGCAAAGACTAGGCACCACAACAAAGTGCAAAGACTAGGCACCACAACAAAGTGCAAAGACTAGGCACCACAACAAAGTGCAAAGACTAGGCACCACAACAAAGTGCAAAGACCTAGGCACCAAGACAAAGTGCAAAGACTAGGTACCACGACAAAGTGCAAAGACTAGGCACCACGACAAAGTGCAAAGACTAGGCACCACAACAAAGTGCAAAGACTAGGCACCACAACAAAGTGCAAAGACTAGGCACCACAACAAAGTGCAAAGACTAAGCACCACGACAAAGTGCAAAGACCTAGGCACCACGACAAAGTGCAAAGACTAGACACCACGACAAAGTGCAAAGACTAGGCACCACGACAAAGTGCAAAGACTAGGCATCACGACAAAGTGCAAAGACTAGGCATCACGACAAAGTGCAAAGACTAGGCATCACAACAAAGTGCAAAGACTAGGCACCACAACAAAGTGCAAAGACTAGGCACCACGACAAAGTGCAAAGACTAGGTACCATGACAAAGTGCAAAGACTAGGTACCACAACAAAGTGCAAAGACCTTGGCACCACGACAAAATGCAAAGACCTAGGCACCACGACAAAGTGCAAAGACTAGGTACCACGACAAAGTGCAAAGACTAGGCACCACGACAAAGTGCAAAGTTTGTGCAAAGAAGTAGGCACCACGACAAAGTGCAAAGACTAGGCACCACGACAAAGTGCAAAGACTAGGCACCACAACAAAGTGCAAAGACTAGGCACCACGACAAAGTGCAAAGACTAGGTACCACGACAAAGTGCAAAGACTAGGTACCACGACAAAGTGCAAAGACTAGGCACCACGACATAGTGCAAAGACCTAGGCACCACAACAAAGTGCAAAGACTAGGCACCACGACAAAGTGCAAAGACTAGGTACCACGACAAAGTGCAAAGACTAGGCACCACAACAAAGTGCAAAGACTAAGCACCACGACAAAGTGCAAAGACCTAGGCACCACGACAAAGTGCAAAGACTAGACACCACGACAAAGTGCAAAGACCTAGGCACCACGACAAAGTGCAAAGACTAGACACCACGACAAAGTGCAAAGACCTAGGCAACACGACAAAGTGCAAAGACCTAGGCACCACGACAAAGTGAAAAGACTAGGCACCACAACAAAGTGCAAAGACTAGGCACCACAACAAAGTGCAAAGACCTAGGCACCACGACATAGTGCAAAGACTAGGCATCACGACAAAGTGCAAAGACTAGGCACCATCAAGCTAACGGGTTTCATCGCAATTATTTAGGATTTGAACTAAATATCAGACACACGTCTCTCAATGTTTTTCTGGAAGGCGGTAAAATACAAGTGCGCTAGGACTGTTGTGTGATGTCTCATTGTGTCTGGCTTGTAACGTGACTCGAGGACAACACAAAGACAGCACATTAAACAAAGCCAGCACATCAAACAAAGCCAGCAGATCAAACAAAGACAGCACATGAAACAAAGACAGCACATCAAACAAAGACAGCACATCAAACAAAGACAGCACATCAAACAAAGACAGCACATCAAACAAAGACAGCACATCAAACGAAGACAGCAAATCAAACAAAGACAGCACATCAAACAAAGACAGCACATGAAACAAAGACAGCACATGAAACAAAGACAGCACATCAAACAAAGACAGCACATCATACAAAGACAGCACATCAAACAAAGTCAGCACGTCAACAAAGACAGCACATCAAACAAAGACAGCACATCAAACAAAGACAGCACATCAAACAAAGACAGCACATCAAACAAAGACAGCAAATCAAACAAAGACAGCACATCAAATAAAGACAGCACACCAAACAAAGACAGCACACCAAACAAAGACAGCACATCAAACAAAGACAGCACATCAAACAAAGACAGCACATCAAACAAAGACAGCACATCAAACAAAGACAGCACATCAAACAAAGACAGCACATCAAACAAAGACAGCAACAACGACACAAAATGTCCATATCATAAATCGGTTTGAACGCGACAATAACAGGCAACTCTTGTGGGTGTAATTACCAGTAATCGTAAAAAGTAAAATAAAATAAATGACATTTTATAATTTGGTGGTGGGGGTGGGGTGGGGCGGTGAGGTAGTTTTTCTGAACCCATCATTGTATGGCGCCTGACACACACACAAAGGCACACACAGAAATACACACATACAGAACTACACTAACACATATACACACACTTTAAGACTGTGACACTTGCAATTTCGAGATCAACAAGAAATAGTGAACATACCATCACTCACTTTGAGTATTGAAGATACTCACGTTTCAATAGTGAATATACCATCTCTCACTTTGAATAGTGAACATACAATATCTCACTTTGAATAGTAAACATACCATCTCTTACTTTTCAATAGTGAATATACCATATCTCACTTTGAATAGTGAATATACCATCTCTCACTTTGAATAGTAAACATACCGTCACTCACTTTGAATAGTGGAAACACCATATCTCATTTTGAATAGTGGACATACCATCTCTCACTTTACATAGTGAACACACCATCTCTCACTTTAAATAATGAAGACGCCATCTTTCAATTGGTCAAGGCAAGATAGACCAGAAGACAAAACAGCCGGCCACAATGTCAAGCCTAGGATACACCAGCAGCTGACGAGAACAACATGAAGACATTGATCTAGAGATGGCTGAGCTACAGCTCTCTCCTTCATTCATTTTTTTTAAAAACCAGCCATTAACGTATTGAACAAAATGCAGCGTGAAGTAATTCCACTTAATCATCAATCATTATTTCAGCACTGCGCGGATTTCAACACCTAAACCTGGGACAGCTACAGGGACGTTAGTTTTACAGGTATTATTTTTTTAATTATTTTTTTTTTTGTTTAAATATAAAATAAAGGCGTTCGTTAACCAGCAAATCGTTATTTCTCAAAGCTCAAAGGGACATTCCGGGTCTGAGGAGTGAAGATGGAGGTGGAATAATCCCCACATGATGGTGGTTTGCGCCTAATAATTTAAGATGTAGAGCTGCACCATTTGGTGGTAACATGCAAATTGGTTTGGCATCAGACCCACCAGGGAACTCGGCAGAAAATGGCATAAATCTGAACTCTTGGCAGCGGCCTGGAACAATGAAGCCAAAGAAGAAAACAAAATGTGCTGTTACCATTAACTGCTTTCCGATGAGTAAACATTTTGGCAACAAGCGAGCGCACGCAGGGAGTCAGAGACTCTTCACTGGATCAGAGTCAGATACTCTTCCCTTGATCAGAGTCAAGTTTGATCAATTTCTTCAATTCCAATAAAAATGCCTTGTGTCCGGCATACTCTGCAAGGTATTGCCTCAAAAGAACTCTGCCAGACATTTCGTCACGCTTAAGGCAACGTAGGTCAGAGGCGGTGGTGCAGGAAGGGAGTCGAGGAGGGGTTGGTGCCCCCCCCCCGGGGTCCTTTTTTTTCATTACATGAGAGGACGGAATTTTCAGTCAACCGCAGATGGATTTTTTTTACGTGCAAGAGGGCGGCAAAAACCTTTGCCCGCCCCGGGTGGCACTGATCCTTTGTACGTCCCTAGACTCCGAGGGACAGTTCCACTTTTTTTTTAAATTCGTATTAGTAATTATCACAGTTAAGACAATCCTTGACTCAGTTTAGGAATCTGTGATCCACGTAGAAATTGCGTCGTCTGAACACCGGAGGCGAAGGACCAACAGATCTATCTGTGTGGACAGACTCGGTGATGCTATGGCGCAAACCCTCGGTCTGCAGCAGTGCCATTGAGGAAACCCATTAAACACAATCGTCACAACATCTTGACGTACGGTGGGAATGATCTGACGGGGAAGTTGTGGACAACAGTCTCATGGAGTGTCATTGGGGAAAGAGGGAAATTGAACTACAAGCAAAGATTTGATTCAAATAGAAATAAGTTAATCTGGAGTGCAAAATATGAAATGGAGCATCCTTAAATACAGACAAACACCTTTAATACAAACAAACACCTTTAATACAAAAACCCACTTTAATACAAACACCTTTAATACAAACAAACACCTTTAATACAAAAACCTTTAATACAAACACCTTTAATACACACACCTTTAATAAAATCACCTTTAATACAAACACCTTTGATACAAACAAACATTTAATACAAACAAACACCTTTAATGCAAACACCTTTAATACAAACAAACACCTTTCATACAAACACCTTTAATACCAACAAACACCTTTAATACAAACTAACTAAAACAAGTCAAATTAAAAAATGACCACTTTTGAGGCTGACTTGATTCCTCCTCAGCCTGCTAGTAAGACATTACATTCCATTCTAAAAAATGAAATTTTTTTTTTTAAAAAATTTTTGGGGGGGGGGGGGCCCCCCCCCCCCCCCCCCAACTTGAATGTGGCTCTTTGGCCTCGGAATGTCTGGCTCAGCAACTGATGTAATCCTCCGCTGCCGCGTGAGTTGCCGTGATTGATATACGGGGGACGTGTTTGTACGTGGGAGTCCGGTTTCACAAGATGGCGGCCCCTTCAAGCAGGAGGCCCGTGTCGATACGTTGAGGCGATACGTACTCGCCAATCATAAGTAATCGATTCGTGATGAAGTTAACAAAAGAATCGAACTCGTCTTTCAACACACAAAAAGGGTGTTTCACTTTGGGACGGTTTTTTTTTTAGAACGAGACTTTCTCAATAATTACACGCAGGTAATTAATTATACGACCAGGTTCCCCGTGGAGTGATTTTACATGTATCTTTTTTATTAGTTTTTTTATGTTCCGACTGAATTGGCGAGCGTTAATTTCAGGTCTCAGCAATGTAGGAATGAACCGTACGGTAAATTTAGCAGAATCCCTCCGTGGGCCCAATGCAAAAATCTACCTGCGGGCTTTATTTATCGTTCCCCACGTTCCTTCTCTCACTCCGGTTCTCTTCACGGCACTGTTTTCTCCCTCCCCCCCCCCCCCCCCCCCNATTTGACCTAAGTGATTCCATGCGTGGATGGTTGCATCTACGTGAACCCACCCCATGCCGACGACGGTTTCATTCCCCCCTCTGTTTGCCAGGCAGTGCAGCGAGTCCAGCTCTACCCCCCCCCAACCCCCGGGGAGCCCTAGTCTTATGAACTGAAACGTTGGATTCCAGAGTCTGGCTCCACCATATCCGGTTATTCGTCTTCATTAGGCAGGGCCGCCATTGCAGCATGGTCCGGCACGGTAGGTACGCCGCGCCTCGAGGTGGAGCGAGACATTCATCTCTAAATTAGTCTAACAAGTTAGTTACTTTTCTGTATGGACAATACTTTAGCAAGTCGTGGTACCTTACAGGGGCGTAGGAAAGGTTGGGGGGGGGTAAAGGTGTCCACCCCGGACGGCACTTTTCTCCTTTATATGAATTTCAGGCCAACGCAGGGTTTTTTTCGTGGAAAAAGGGCAAAAATCTTGGACACCTCCGTGCGGCACTAACCCTAGCTACGCCACTGGGTCCTTATAAAGACTAACCCATTGAGAGCTTCTTCATCACAAATAAATACAGCATTAGCAGCGTCAGAGGCAATGGGACGCAGGTGTTTCGCTGTGGAAGAAGATGATAGCGGCAATATGCAATAGTATCAAAGACGCGCTTCCACTTTTGTATCTGTAAAACGTTTGAAAGAATCTGTAACAGTGGTTCTCAACCTTTCTAATGCCGCGACCCTTTCCTACAGTTCCTCATGTTGTGGTGACCCCACAAAACCGTAAAATTATTTTCGTTGCTACTTCATAAATATGTGTTTTCCGATGATTTCAGGCGACCCCCCGTGTAAGGGCCGTTCGATCGCCCAAATGAGTCACGACCCATAGGTTGAGAGGCGCTGATCATTTTTTTTTAAAAATATATTTTAAAGAAATATTTTTAAAAGTAAAAATTCTTTTTTTTTATGCTGACAATTTGTTCGATTTGTCACAAAAATCGATTTCAGGCAGATTTGATTTACTTATTTTAGCTTAAGCAATGAGTGGACATTCGATATTCTTCTTGCTAAAATTTAAAAAAAAAAGAACTTTTAGAAAAGTGGTTCCTGTATTTCGTCGATGTTAACATCACGCCTGGCATCTCACTACCCACGTCACAAACTTGTGGTGGTCTGTGGATCAAACCACACCACAACACTGCACACAGACACACACTTTTCTAGTGATGACTTTTGCAGACAGCACCTCGCAGACGGCGACTCACAGACTTGCTTTTGGAAGGACTGATTTATTATCTCCAGAGGATTTAAAAAAAAAAAAATGGTTATAATAATATTCGAATCTCTAAAGATCACGTAGAGTTCATAGGTCACGAGACTCAAATGTTATTTTGCCCAAGTTGACTGTCGATTTCTTCATAATCTTTCATTTAATTTTATTTATTTAAATAATATATTTTGCTACATTTCAGCTACTAGTCATTGTTTCATAGAGCAGCGGTTCTCGACCTGTGGGTCGCAATCCCTTTAAGGGTCGCCTAAAATCATAGGAAAACACATATTTATGAAGTTGCAAAGAAAATAATTTTCACAACATGAGGAACTGCATTAAAGGGTCGCGGCATTAGGAAGGCTGAGAACCACTGCCATAGAGTTATAAGTTTTGTATTCATTTATATTTGAATTATTTAAAAAAAAAACAATTTAGGTTAAATCATGTTAAGGTTTAAAATCATATTAAAATGTGTTTAGGTTTAAAATGTGTTAAGGTTTAAAATGTGTTAAGATTTAAAATGTGTTTAGGCTTAAAATGTGTTTAGGTTTAAAATCTGTGCATTTTCTTGTAGTCACAGAGGCGAGCAGCACGGAACTTGGAGCGAGAGAGCTCAATAGGGAAACAGTTTGTGACGGTGTGCAGCTTTGATGCTTTGATGTTTTGTAAATGGCCGAGGTAGAAGAGAGGGGGCGTACCTAGGTTAGGATAGACCTCACACAACGTGCCTCAGTGGATAGTGTCTGGATGTAAGGGGGCGAGATAGAACTCCCACAACGTGACACAGTGGATAATGTCTGGATGTAAATGGGGAGCGAGGATAGACTTCAGATAACGTGAGGGGCGATCGTGTACATGTTAGGATGTGAGGGCAGATCTTGTATACGTTAGAATGTAAGGTCAGATCTTGTATACGTTAGAATGTAAGGGCAGATCTTGTATACGTTAGAATTTAAGTGCAGATCTTGTAAACGTTAGAATGTAAGGGTAGATCTTGTATACGTTAGAGTGTAAGGGCAGATCTTGTATACGTTAGAATGTAAGGGCAGATCTTGTATACGTTAGAATGTAAGGGCAGATCTTGTATACGTTAGAATGTAAGGGCAGATCTTGTATACGTTAGGATGTAAGGGCAGATCTTGTAAACGTTAGAATGTAAGGGCAGATCTTGTACACGTTAGAATGTAAGGGCAGGTCTTGTATACATTAAAATGTAAGGGCAGATCTTGTATACGTTAGAATGTAAGGGCAGCTCTTGTATACGTTAGAATGTAAGGGCAGATCTTGTATACGTTAGAATGTAAGTGCAGATCTTGTAAACGTTAGAATGTAAGTGCAGATCTTGTATACGTTAGAATGTAAGGGCAGATCTTGTATACGTTAGAACGTAAGGGCAGATCTTGTATACGTTAGAATGTAAGGGCAGATCTTGTATACGTTAGAATGTGAGGGCAGATCTTGTATACGTTAGGATGTGAGGGCAGATCTTGTATACGTTAGGATGTGAGGGCAGATCGTGTATAAGTTATGGTGTGAGGGCAGATCGTGTATACGTTAGAATGTAAGGGCAGAGCGTGTATATGTTAGGATGTGAGGGAAAATCTTGTATACGTTAGGATGTGAGGGCACAGCTTGTGTTACATTTCCCTACCGTACTATGCGAGTGATTTATTTCAACTTCCCTAACTTCAAAAAACAAACTTTAACCACCTCCCTAGAAGCATCGACATCAATATGATTCCTCTACTTAAGCCAACATTTAATCATTTCCTTGCTTAATCCCACATTTAATAATTTCCCTACTTAATCCCACATTTAGTCATTTCCCTATTTAAGCCCACATTTAATTATTTCCCTACTTAAGCCCACATTTAGTCATTTCTCTATTTAAGCGCACATTTAGTCATTTCCTTACTTAACCCAACATTTAGTCATTTCCCTACGTAAGCCCAAATTTAGTCATTTCCATACTTAAGCCCACATTCCCATACGTTCCCTAGGTCACAACCGAAATTGGCCAGCCTTACTTAAGTTAGCATCACCAGAAAGAAAACAGACTGGGAAACTTGGAGTTTTACTGGGACAAATAGAAAGACGAGAACAGAACGAGAAACGTCAGGTTTCATTCTGATAAATAGAATGACGATGACACACAGAGCATCTCCTTGCGCAATTATGACATATGGCGTCACAGAGACTGGGTGAGAACAATGATAATACAAAAGTTGGACGGGGGGGGGGGGGGGGGGGTAGGAAGATGGTGCTATCATAAAAACACTGAAGATGGTGCTATCATAAAAACACTGAAGATGGTGCTATCATAAAAACACTGAAGATGGTGCTATCATAAAAACACTGAAGATGGTGCTATCATAAAAACACTGAATATGGTGCTATCATAAAAACACTGAAGATGGTGCTATCATAAAAACACTGAAGATGGTGCTATCATCCAGTTTTAACGTCAACATTTTTTTTTTTTTAAATAAAAAAATCGAAAGAGCAACTAAAGGTTTCTTTTGGGAGGTTTTGTGGGAGGGGTTGGATAAACTTGTTGTTTTCAAACTTGAGTCAGGTACAGAAATGTTGGCGAAACTCCCAGGGGTTCTCGAAATGTTGGCGAAACTCCCAGGGGTTCTCGAAATGTTGGCGAAACTCTCAGGGGTTCTCGAAATGTTGTTACTCCGTCCGTTTCAAATTTACTATAAAAAATAAATAATAATAATTAATTTATGTGTCTTGTTTCTTAAAATAATAATGGTGTCCGTCCCTACCCCCCACCCTCCCGGACCCCATCCTCTCTCGCGAGCCGTTGTAAGAACCCATCCACGCCCTCTAAAACAAAGAGATCACGTGGCGCTCAAACTTTCTTCTGATTGGACACGTCTGCGCAAGTGGGCTGGCCACGTCCAAACAATGAGTCATCAGCTTTGTTTGTCAGAGGTCTCCAGTCGTGCTCCGAGCTCCCACTGACTAGTGTTTGATCGGTGCGACCCGCCGTCACTCTCAGAGCTTCCCATCACGTGACCAGCACGTCTCAAACCCCCCCCCCCCCCCCCCCCCCCCCCCAATTTAGAAACATACCTCAAGTGACCTAAAGCCCTGTTTAAAAGTTGGCGTGAGTATAGAAACACGTAATGGCTGACGTAATGGGTCCCAGGTTAGTGGATGAGAAGATCGTCAAATTGATGAGTCCGTGGCGCAGCTTTTGGAACAAAAATTATTGTTTTCTTTAATTGGTCCCTTTATTAAACAATGTGGAGACCTCTGATGATTCTTATTCCGGTAACTGTTAAATTCCAATAGGCCACCTTCTTATAACATCTGTAAACCCTCCCCTCCCCTCCCCTCTCCTCCCCACACATCTCCTCCCCTCACCTCTCCTCCCTCACCTCTCCTCCCC
>CAXITT010000395.1:14934-28585 GCA_964033795.1 Lymnaea stagnalis | reverse complement strand
GGGGGGGGGGGAAGCAAACATTTTTTAGTAATGTTTTAATGTAATTTTAATTTACTGTAGCGTATTTGTATGCTGAACGAACGGACAGGACATCAGCGTAGTTACTTTCTCTTTACTTTCATACATTTTTTGTCTATATTTGTCTAAAAAAATTTTTATCCAGTCAATCCAGAAGGGGGGGGGGGCAAGTGCCCCATCTTGCCCCTACCTGCGGGCGCCCATGGATACGAGCTATATTTAACCCAACAAACAGATACCACGGACTGTCTATTTAACAAAACAAATAGATGCCATGGACTATCTATTGAACACAACAAATAGATGCCATGGACTATCTATTGAACACAACAAATAGATGCCATGGACTATCTATTTAACACAACAAATAGACGCCATGGACTATTTATTTAACACAACGAATAGATGCCATGGACTATCTATTTAACACAACAAATAGACGCCATGGACTATCTATTTAACACAACAAATAGACGCCATGAACTATCTATTTAACACAACAAATAGACGCCATGGACTATCTATTTAACACAACAAATAGATGCCATGGACTATCTATTTAACACAACAAATAGACGCCATGAACTATCTATTTAACACAACAAATAGACGCCATGGACTATTTATTTAACACAACAAATAGATGCCATGGACTATTTATTTAACACAACAAATAGATACCATGGACTATTTATTTAACACAACAAATAGATACCATGGACTATCTATTTAACACAACGAATAGATGCCATGGACTATCTATTTAACACAACGAATAGATACCGTGGTTGTCGGTCAATGAATGAAGTCAAAGAATGGCTGAGGAATTATTTTTTTAAACCTTTTTTTTTTCTTTCTTTCTTTCTTTTCATTTCATTTTGGCATCAGAGCAAACCAACGGTAGCTGACTGTGATGGTGTTAGACCGAACTATGGCGGAGTTATTGATTTTTTTTGTGTTCAAGACTTAAGATCCTAATCCCTGTTTACAGTAGCTAAGCCGATGAAGACGTTATCGATGGTGCCCCCCCCCCCCACCTTGACCCCCCGATGTTTCTTTTGGCGCCCTCGATGATTGGAGTTCCTAGTCGTTTTCACGGGACATTGCACTCTTTAAGAATTAGCGGTAGAGCGCAAAACTGTATCGACCACGCCATTAGCCGAAATATCTTTCGTTCATATTGTGTCCAATGATTGGCATTAGCCGACACATCTGACATTTTTATTTTGTCCGATGCCTAAATCTGAAATATTCTGTTGTATTTACGTCTATTGTGTTGTATTTACGTCTATTGTGTTGTATTTACGTCTATTGCGTTGTATTTACATCTATTGTGTTGTATTGACGTCTATTGTGTTTATTGACGTCTATTGTGTTGTATTGACGTCTATTGTGTTGTATTGACGTCTATTGTGTTGTATTGACGTCTATTGTGTTTATTGACGTCTATTGTGTTGTATTTACGTCTATTGTGTTGTATTTACGTCTATTGTGTTGTATTTACGTCTATTGTGTTGTACGTCTATTGTGTTGTATTTACATCTATTGTGTTTTATTTATCTACTTAAACGCATATCGCAGACCAACTCCCTTACAAATGGACATAGATGATAAAATAAATGATATCATCTTCCTATTCCTTTCCTTCCCCACCCCCTGCCTCCCCCACAACATTTCCTGGTGAAATGTGGACCTGATCCAGAATTTTCCGAGAAACATCACGAGAAAATATGGCACTATTACAACATTCTTTTCTGAACAGTAAGCCATCTTATGACTGACAAACAGTTCAGCTGAAATATTTCATTAAAAAAATTGGGACGATGGTTTCATAACACCTCCTTTACAGATATATTTAAACAAAAAAAAAAACAAAAAAAAACAAACTAACAGCTTAACTTTAAGAAATAGCTCAGGTAAAATATATCTTACAGTAGCCAATCTTAACATTATAACAAATAGCTCAGGTAAAATATATCTTACAGTAGCCAATCTTAACATTATAACAAATAGCTCAGGTAAAATATATCTTAAAGAAGCCAATCTTAACATTATAACAAAAAGCTCAGGTAAAATATATCTTTAAGAAGCCAATCTTAACATTATAACAAATAGCTCAGGTAAAATATATCTTACAGTAGCCAATATTAACATTATAACAAATAGCTCAGGTAAAATATATCTTACAGTAGCCAATCTTAACATTATAGCAAATAGCTCAGGTAAAATATATCTTACAGTAGCCAATCTTAGCATTATAACAAATAGCTCAGGTAAAATATATCTTACAGTAGCCAATCTTAACATTATAACAAATAGCTCAGGTAAAATATATCTTAAAGAAGCCAATCTTAACATTATAACAAATAGCTCAGGTAAAATATATCTTAAAGAAGCCAATCTTAACATTATAGAAAATAGCTCAGGTAAACTATATCTTAAAGTAGCCAATCTTAACATTATAACAAATAGCTCAGGTAAAATATATCTTACAGTAGCCAATCTTAACATTATAACAAATAGCTCAGGTAAAATATATCTTAAAGAAGCCAATCTTAACATTATAACAAATAGCTCAGGTAAAATATATCTTAAAGAAGCCAATCTTAACATTATAACAAATAGCTCAGGTAAAATATATCTTAAAGAAGCCAATCTTAACATTATAACAAATAGCTCAGGTAAAATATATCTTAAAGTAGCCAATATTAACATTATAACAAATAGCTCAGGTAAAATATATCTTACAGTAGCCAATCTTAACATTATAACAAATAGCTCAGGTAAAATATATCTTAAAGAAGCCAATCTTAACATTATAACAAATAGCTCAGGTAAAATATATCTTAAAGAAGCCAATCTTAACATTATAACAAATAGCTCAGGTAAAATATATCTTAAAGTAGCCAATATTAACATTATAACAAATAGCTCAGGTAAAATATATCTTACAGTAGCCAATCTTAACATTATAACAAATAGCTCAGGTAAAATATATCTTAAAGAAGCCAATCTTAACATTATAACAAATAGCTCAGGTAAAATATATCTTACAGTAGCCAATCTTAACATTATAACAAATAGCTCAGGTAAAATATATCTTACAGTAGCCAATCTTAACATTATAACAAATAGCTCAGGTAAAATATATTTTAAAGTAGCCAATATTAACATTATAACAAATAGCTCAGGTAAAATATATCTTACAGTAGCCAATCTTAACATTATAACAAATAGCTCAGGTAAAATATATCCTAAGACAGAAAGCGAACATTGTTTAAAAACCATTTTCCTTACAGATAGATGGGGGAAAAAACAACATAGCATTTAAAAGAGCTGTTGATATAGTTGGCCTAACTCCAAGACAAAGTAGTTGGCGCCTAGCTTCACCTTGGATGCTGAACGTGGTCGAAACAGGTTACAAAACAAACACACTAGCAGTTAACAAGTTCAAGGTGGCCTGGCCCGCACCGAACGACCTTTCAAAAGAGCATCTAATTGTATCTCGTCCGTCCTGTCTGGGAGCAGATCAAACACGCGACTCACTCTGACCTGACATAACTTAATGTGTCAGATCAAACCTGTGACTCACACTGACCTGGCATAACTTAATGTGTCAGATCAAACCTGTGACTCACAGTGACCTGACATGACTTAATGTTTCAGATCAAACCTGTGACTCACACTGACCTGGCATAACTTAATGTGTCAGATCAAACCGGTGACTCACAGTGACCTGACATGACTTAATGTGTCAGATCAAACCTGTGACTCACAGTGACCTGACATAACTTAATGTGTCAGATCAAACCGGTGACTCACAGCGACCTGACATAACTTAATGTGTCAGATCAAACCGGTGACTCACAGTGACCTGACATGACTTAATGTGTCAGATCAAACCTGTGACTCACACTGACCTGGCATACCTTAATGTCTCAGATCAAACCTGTGACTCACACTGACCTGACATTCTGTAATATGTCAGATCAAACCCGTGACTCACTGTGACCTGACATAACTTAATATGTTCTCGTAGTTCTCATCTTAATTGCTGTCAAAACATAGCATCTTAGATGATATATATATGCAAGATGTTATGTATATATATATGCAGCATTTTATGTTGTCAAATGTCTTTTCCTGATCAGTTGTTTGTTTTGTTTGTTTGTTTGTTTGTTTTTTAAATTGAGATCACCTTAGACCAGAGGTCGGCAACCTGCGGCTCGCGAGTCGCATGCGGCTCTTTTTATGTCAAGATGCGGCTCTCCAGTTCCATGCGCAAATATTAATAATGACATGTATATTGAAATAAAAACGTCAGTGGCTCTTTAAAAACTGGGGAAATTTTGTAAATTGTAACTTCTGGCTCGTCCGTCTCAAAAGGATGGCGACCCCTGCCTTAGGTGGACACAAAAAAATGATATTGTATTTCCACGCTTGAAAAGAGATCAAAGAAATCAAGGAATGTGTCGACCAAATGTCTTCTTCAGTGAGCCATCAACGACGACACGTGAAACAGGGATCGTCTTTAGAAGCCCCGCCTCCCCCAACACACACACACATACACATACTTTTCACTAGTATCAATAGAATAATCATCAAGATTATTGGGGACATGATTAAAATGAGACACTTTATCAGAAATGAGAAAGTTTCTTATGTGATTAAATCATAACAAAACCAGACAGTCTCTCGTGTGATATATTGTAAGAAAACTAGAAATTCTCTATGTGATATATTATAACAAAACTAGAAATTCTTTTTGTGATATATTATAACAAAACTAAAAAGTAAACAAATTCGATATTCTATTTTTGTATTATATTTATCACCAATGTCAGTTAATGTTCACACTGTCTGGTTGCAAAGTGAGATGAAATAGTTTAACTGGGGCATCGTTTCCTCATTGGAGCCGGTGCTGAAGTGATCCCCCCCCCCCAGGCCGGAGCTGAAGTGACCCCTGATTGACCCTTACAACAAAAAATGACCAAGACATCAGAATGTCAGCCCACTTGAACCACTGGTGCCGGGTCGCTATTGTTTTGTCTTACCACACGCGGCTGGACGAAGGTCAACAGTAACTTTCCATGCTCTGTAAGTAGCCTCCCATAGGCCAGCTGAGTGGTCAGTCTTCGAGTGGACTCCGGGGTTGTCAGTACCTTACAACCAGACGGTCGATTGGACGGGACTTGAAAAGAAAAATACGTAGGTCACGAATGTTGATTCTGTTTGCAGTGATAAAGAGTAACCAGTAGCCAACAAGTAGCATCCCTTACCATCAATAGCTCGTAGTTTGTAGTGATCACGAGTCACCAGTAGCCAACAAGTAGCATCCCTTACCATCAATAGCTCGTAGTTTGTAGTGATCACGAGTCATCAGTAGCCAACAAGTAGCATCCCTTACCATCAATAGTAATTTCGTACCAATAAGTTGAATGAAACTATCCACACCCACCTCATTTTTTTTTCTTGTTTACAATGTCAGTTCTGGAAAAGTTCTATGGACACTTATTTCAAACACGCAAGACCAGCGTCAAACAGTGAATTTATTTTAAATTTTAAAATACATTAAGTTTCTGTTGCTAAACATTTTGAATGTTACAAAGTGCACGCTGTAATATCAAGGTTGAAATGTCTCTTGGTTAAACCTTTAGTAAAAGGATCGCGTTTTGACTTGTGCGAGATTTTGTTCTCTCACCGTAAATGACTTTGTTACCGGGAACGGGCGAGATTACAAGCCTCGACGGCATTCGATTGTCACAAAGTCGACCAAAGTATCAAAGCCACTGAAAAATACACGCGAGTACTCATGGCCACTGCGCGCCGTAAAACTGGTTGGGGCAATACCGTAATCGATTACTCATGACCATGAGATCCTCATCGCACCGATCCCAGCCAGGCGGCTATTAATTTTGGCAGCCGTTCAATTGATCTAGGGTTGGGGGGGGGGGAGGGGGGTGTTCGATCTAGGCAAGTAGGACCTGTCTCAAGTTTTATTTTGTCTACACCGATAACGTTATTGATGACTAAACGGACTTATTGTGGCCAGGATTAGTTTGAGTTACGAAATAACGCCTCCCATTTTAGAATACCAAAGACGAGCTATAGTCGATATCTGGCCAAGATCGATATCTCATCTCGTCATTTATCACAATTTATCGCTTGATTCTCGTGCCCCTTGGGACGAAGCGATTTCTTTTCCCATGACACCTGGCTGATCTCTATTACAATGTACTCTTGGCATCTCTGTTCCAATGCACTCTTGGCATCTCTTTTCCAATGTACTCTTGGCATACACCAGTCATACCCCAGTCCTTTCATCATTCATACACAATGATAAACCAGTCCTACACCAGACGTACACCAGCCATGCACCAGTCATCCAAAAATCATAAACCAGTCCTACACCAGTCCTACACCAGTCTTACACCAGTCCTACGCCAGTCATACACCAGTCATACACCAGTCATACACCAGCCCTACACCAGTCATACACCAGTCCTACACCAGTCCGCTTTGCTGTGTCATGGACAGTGTTTCCATTGACTATTGACTCAGAGATATCCTGGTTGTTAAGAAGTCCACTTAAAACACTTTCTTGACTCGCTCAGTCACATGACTTCACGAACGTAAATATACACCTTATAATTGACACTCGACCGTTGGGGCTCCTGTCCAGGCAAACCGTTACACGGACGTCAGGCTGTTATAACCCACCACATGACGTGGGCATCGCTGGACATTGATTTGAGTGGTCGGTCGTTCATTCGATTGGCGTGGGCCCAGAGAATAGCTTCGGCGAATCAGACGAAGATAAATTAGTCTTTGAGAGTAGAAGGGAATGATTTATACTCTTGAAGCGTTATTTGCAAATTCTAGCGCTAAGAAAGAGTCAGGCGTGTTCTTAGGCATACGCTGACTACGCATCCGCGTAGGGCCCCGAACGTGAGGGGGCCCCCCGTGAGGCGACCTCGATCCCCCCGTTTTTTTTTTCTGGCACTGCAGCCTTCTGTGTCACTCACGTTACCTTCCTCATCCTGAAATTTATCATTCTAAGTTAAATTCGAAGGCAGGGGAAGGGAAGCAGCAGGGGGAGCTTTGGGGGGGGGGGGGGGGCAGACCGGAAATCGGCAGAATGGATGTCCCTCAGTGGTGGGTGGTGTTTTCTCCCCAGCGCGAGGGAGCTCCACCCCCGGCCCCCCCCCCCCCTTCCGGAGCCCCCAACCGACGCTCCATGCTTAGGGCCCCCAAACTCCTAAGAACGGCTCTGAAAGAGTTCCAGGATCGGGTTGAAACCGGAAGACGTCTTTAGCACACTCAATACAACCATTAGTATGGGAAATTTTTTTAATTTAAAAACTTTTCTTTTCTATCCTCAAATTACTTATTCTTAATATAAAAGACCAGAGAGCATTTGTTAAATTTCAGTTTACTAGGTAACCTTGGGCTGAAGGCCACCGCAGCTATTAGGATATCCCACGCTGCTCTAGATCTGAGCTGACAGAATGAAGCACCACGACCAGCGGCTGTTAACTCCCATTAACTTCAACATTGCTTTGGGGGAAAATTGGACTCGGCTACGCGAATCTAAGCAGTCGATGCAGGGCGCCGTGGGTAATGCACCTTGCAGGGCGCTGTAGGTGTCGCACCTTTCAGGGCGCTGCAGTTCTTCTACCTGTAAGGTGAGATATCCTGGCATGTGCCGCAGACGGAACAATCACTTGAAGAGTTATCCCATTGTTTGTGTAGCAGATATACCGGGGGACTCACCGTGGTTCGTCTCCTCCATGTAACACCCTCACCTGGTTGTTGTGACGTCTGCACCGCTGCAGACTCTCGCATGCTTCAGTGACAGGTGTGTATTTATGAAATGGGACTGCGGCGCGCTGCGACAGCTCAAGACTAGGGGGTGGGGGTGGTTAAGGGGATTACAAAGGTGAGTTCACTGGTTTGAGCAAACAGTTAAGTGGACAGTCGTGTGACTAATCGGGGTTGATATTGGGGTGGGTTTATTGACATGGCGGGAAGAGACGGAAATATTCACCAGGAGTCGGATGCCGTAAATACAGAGGCAATCTACACTTGGGTGGGCTTTGATGTTACCGTGATGTTTGTGTGTGGATTTGCGTGGATTAAGAAAGGGTAAAGTGGATGTTGAACAGTGGATCTCGTGGTGACAAGGTGGGTGGAAGGGGCAGAGCTTTTAGGAGCTTGGAATTTGCGTGGGGCGCGAAGAAAAAATGCCGAGAAACCCGCGAAAGATGTTGTTTGCTAAGATAAGATAAGATGAGATGAGAAAAGCTAACATAAGATAAGATGAGATGAGAAAAGCTAAGATAAGATGAGATGAGATGAGAAAAGCTAAGATGAGATGAGATGAGATAAGGTAAACTAAGATAAGATACTTTATTGATAAAAATAAATGGAAATTTTTTAGTTGTTTTTTTTTATTACATATTATTTCAGTCTTGAAAATTCTTGTTTGAATTTTTTTTCGTTGTTTCCTACCATTAGTCTGTAGAAAGACTTTCGTAGCATAATTGTGTGGTAAGAATAACTGTTGAGTTCCTGAGATTTAGTTTGAAATTAAAAAAAAAAAAAAAAAAAAAAAAAAAAAAAAAGAAAAGACAAATCAACTACAGACTTAAGGACTGTCCATGATCTGGGAAACTTGGAGCAAACAGAAACTCAAGGCGCCCAACTGAATGCTCGCCTCTGACACCCAACTGAATGCCCACCTCTGACACCCAACTCAATGGCCGCCTCTGACACCCAACTGAATGCCCACCTCTGACACCCAACTCAATGGCCGCCTCTGACACCCAACTGAATGCCCACCTCTGACACCCAACTCAATGTCCACCTCTGACACCCAACTCAATGCCCACCTCTGACACCCAACTGAATGCCCACCTCTGACACCCAACTGAATGCCCACCTCTGACACCCAACTCAATGGCCGCCTCTGACACCCAACTGAATGCCCACGTCTGACACCCAACTCAATGTCCACCTCTGACACCCAACTCAATGCCCACCTCTGACACCCAACTGAATGCCCACCTCTGACACCCAACTGAATGCCCACCTCTGACACCCAACTGAATGCCCACCTCTGACACCCAACTCAATGTACCTCAGGCACCAAATTGAGTTAAATTTTAAGAAATGAGTTTTGTCGTAGAATGGACCGACCTTCTCATCCCCCATCCTACACTCTATTTATTTCAAATCAAGTCTTCCATACAGAACCAGGACAAAAGGAAGGAATGTTATAACACGTGGAGGCCATCAACAACAACAACAAGCCAATTAATAAATAAAATGTTGGTAAAAAAAAAATGTTAAAAAAAAGGTAACAATGAAAGTGTCGGTTTAATTGAAGGGTAATAAGAGAATAATGGGAGGCTTGTTGTGGGACTTCCCGCTGAGTACTCACGTGACTTTGTTACAACCCTTGCAACTGGTGGTTTTTTGGTGGTGGTTGTTGTTTTTGTTTGTTGTTGTTTTTGTTATTTAGCCGCTCAATTCAAATTAAAGTACTACCCATGATATATTGAACCAAATCACTAAGTAGGGTCCGTTATATTACCTGAAAGCCTCCCCCCTCCACACACACTTTGTGTGTGTGTGTTGTTACATTCGCAGTGAAAGCAGGACAAGTACAAGGGCTCTGAGTGTTGGTGAGAAAGACATCAACAACGAAAGTAGGAAGAGGGAATTTTAAAAAAAAAATTAAAATGTTCATTCTGCAACCCCCCCTCCCCTCAAACCACACACACACACACACACACACACACACACACATTACACGCACACACACCTTAAAAAGACAACACAAAAAAAAATAAAATCTTCCCCCCATCTTTTAGAAACTTGAGAACCTCCATGGGTACTCAAAGACTCGAGTGTTACCAGGCCCAAGACAACATCTGTCCAAGGAGAGATTTAAGTACACGATGACGTCAGTAACTTGGGGGACCAGGGACAGTTTAAGTCAAAGGTAGGGGGGGGGCAATCACACCCTCCAGCCATCGAATGTGTTTCTATTTCAGGGTGACGTGGCACTGCTCAATCCTCTTCAATTTACATGCGCAAATAAAACCTTCGCTTGTTACAGATTAGTGAAACTAGTGGCGTCTGGGTGTGTGAGTGGGAGGTGGGGTTGTGGGTGGGGGAAGTCACACAACTTCATGAAAATAGCGTGATTTGGTTTGGTGGGTGTGTGTTTGTGGGAGAGGGAAGTGTATTTTTAAAAGCACTGGATTAGATGAGGTCAAATTTGTCTGAGAAGTACTTCGTCAAATGTTGCAAGAGTTTGAGCTTGATTTTGCCAAGTCAGATAACTCGTGGCTTATTAAAAAGTAGTTGAAGAAAATGGGGGGAAAAAAATAATTAAAAAACACATAAATAATGGGTAAACGCAAGGAACCAGCCACCCCCTTCTCCCACCCCCCCCCCCCCCCCCCCCCCCCCCCCCCCCCCCCCCCCCCCCCCACCCCAAAAAAAAAAAAAAAAGAAGCCAGTAGTAGAATGATCGTGCAGTTCATTCAGATTTTTTGTTTATTGGTAGGAGCAACAATTGCTTATTGTGATGACTCCTTGACAAACATCTGGAGAATATCCAATCCAAATATGAATCTGATGAGATTCTCAGTTGCGATAATTTGTTGAGGAATCACAATTCCTGAATATTCCTGAAACTAGTTCGATTTTTCCAGTTCAGACCCGACGAAGCCAATATTTGTCTTAGTCATTACCTTTAATGTGCATGTTTGTCATCTTTCTGTACGGTACGAAGCTGCGCCCCAAAGTAGATCAATTAGACAACATCAATTTATGTCAATATAACAATATGAGGTAAGCTTTAATGATAATTATACAGAATACAAAAGTATAATACAAAAGTATACGTTTTGCCACATGCCTTCATCAGTACAACAAAAAGACAAATAGGTATAAATTAAATTTACATAATATATATATACAGATATCCTTCATAAAAAAGGGGGGGGCGGGGAGAACAATTTGGAGTGGGCGAAAAAAAACAAAAGACACAGGGAAAGTCACTTGACACAGCATTCGATGATGTCAGCCCGTCTGACTCTTATCGTCAGTGACGGAGTCTGTCGAAAGTATCTTTCAACAACAAAATTTTTTAGGCCAAAGGGGCTTCTCATTGCTTGTGTACCGGTACTTTGAGAATGTATGGGTCTCGCCATGAACCATCGATTATCTTCGCGCCCACTGATGCGAATGTCACANCTATCTATCTATCTATCTATCTATCTATCTATCTATCTATCTATCTATCTATCTATCTATCTATCTATCTATCTATCTATCTATCTATCTATCTATCTATCTATCTATCTATCTATCTATCCATCATATATCTATCATCTATCTATATCTATATGTATATTTATAGATAGTTAGATGGCTGGATGGATGGATGGATGGATGGATGGATAGATAGAAAGCAGCAATTAAGACCATCAAAAGCTACACTTGTAATTTTATAATAAACACCAATGCCCCATTACAGTAAAGCTACAGGGCGAGTCGCGCGTTTCACTCACAAACGTTACTCATCTGCGCCCACATCAGTACGTGCACAACCAACAACACTTTATAGTGCTTCAAGTTGTTTGGAATAACCCCCTTAAAACCTATCATCGGGGGGTCGTCCATTAACTCACATTCCACCGCTGTAACAATAGACCATCAAGTGTCATCGTGACATAGACATAATGGCGTAAATACAGAAACTGTAACAACATGAAACACTAACCCACATTTAAAAAAAAAGAAAACATGGTGGAACCTTCTATTAACTTCTAGCGTGTGGCTTCAAATTGGAAAGTGGCCAAAAATAGAATGCGGAATTTCCAGGCCAATTTGGCAATCCACTACAATATGGCTACATTTTTTTTTAAAATGGCAACAATTAAAGACTACCAATAGGGAGGCGTGGGGGGAGGGGGGGATCCTAGGGCACATTTTTAAATCTGAAGTTTTAGAACTATTCATATTGATGCCCAATAAGTCAAGTGATATTGATGCCCAATAAGTCAAGTGACATCGATGCCCAATGATTCAAGTGACGTCGATGCCCAATGATTCAAGTGACATCGATGCCCAAAGAGTAACGTGACATTGATGCCCAATGAGTCATGTGACATTGATGCCCATGAATCAAGTGACATCGATGCCCAAAGAGTCAAGTGACATCGATGCCCAATGAGTCAAGTGACATCGATGCCCAATGAGTCAAGTAATATTGATGCCCAATGAGTCAAGTGAAATCGATGCCCAATGAGTCAAGTGACATTGATGCCCAATGAGTCACGTGACATTGATGTCCAATGAGTCACGTGACATTGATGCCCAATGAGTCACGTGACATTGATACCCCTGTCCCCATGTGCGCCCTCTAATCCAAAAATTATGTCCATTATTAAAAAAAAAAATTCCAGATATGAGGTTGTGCCCACTAATCCATATATGACTTGTGTCCACTCATCTACAAACACCTCATTACATGATGCACGAAACCACACAGGAGGTTGCGTCCTCTAGTCGAAACAGGATACTGTGTCCACTAATCCAGATATGACCTGTTGGCGATGATGCTATGATGGACGGGCTATAAGCGGAGCGCCAACCCTGCAATAGCCAACCTCACAGGCGCCGTGTCAACACCAGACGCCATGGTGTTGGCATTCCAAGCACATCGGCTAATGTCTTGCTATCGTGTCTTTGTTATCAATTTACAGAACAATGGCATTGTGTTTTTGGGGGAGGGGGAAAACAGATTTTTACCCCCTCTCATCTTCCATTGCGTGTCGTGTTACTTTAATAGGGGTCGTGTACTTAGCCCTACGCCGCTTTCAACAGCATGAGCGACTACGATTCTAGATCTACGACTCCGGTATGTCAGTTTGAGCGAAATTTAACGTATATTTTAAACCTTGTTAAGGTCTCACGGCCGAATATTTAATGCTTGGGGCTTAACCGGGTGCAGCTTGTTTACACCGGGTCCGGGTATTTCGAGAAAATACCCGGTGTGTCCAAGTGTTGCCAAAAAAAAAAAAAAGTTATCTTTTCATTTTCTATAACATATGCCGGCCTTTAAATAATAGTCATACAGAGAGTAGTACACCCTATATGCTGGCCTTTAAACAATAGTCATACAGAGAGTAGTACACCGTATCAGCCGGCCTTTAAACAATAGTCATACAGAGAGTAGTACACCCTATCTGCCAGCCTATTGTCCCTACAGATAGTCCTACAGTCCTATAGACAGTCATACAGATAGTCTTACAGACAGTCCTTCAGACAGTCCTGCAGGTAGTCCTACAGTCCTACACCATCCCGTGGCCCTTTATTGGTTAGTATAATATTCACCTCCTCCTAAAGAAACACAAAAACCAACCCATTTTCAGGAGTTCAAATGTCATGCATTGACGCTCGCTGCGTGACAGCCTTACCCCTGCCCTCTCTGTACCATTAATATAAAACATGTTGAGTTGGGGAGAGGGCGGTTTCGAAAACGAAGCAGGACACACCAAAAGCAATATAATGTATATATATATATATATATATATATATATATATATATATATAT